>VXAA01000244.1:140719-168378 GCA_013399115.1 Anseranas semipalmata
GGGGGGGGGGAGGGGGATATTTTTTTTTTCTAGCCCATCAGAAATCACAGTTATCCTGCTAAAAATCTGAATCTCTCCTGGCTGAGACAGAATTGGAATAAGAACGCTTTCTCTTTAATGTTCTATTTCTCTCCACATTCTTAAAATTATCTTTGCCTCCTACTCAATACTTAAAACCGTACCTGTGCATTTTGTCTGAGAGCATGGACATGTATTTGTAACACAGTTTTACTACTATGGTGTATTTTTCATAACCCTTTCATCTTTGAGGACAGGTCTTTTTTACACTTTGAAAACATCTTAGGAGATATGGGTCATAGACTTATAGATGCAGCAAAAGGAGTGAAAGGAAGAATGGAGTTAAGAGTCTATGATATATCAAAAGCAAGAGATTTCACAGTCCCATTAATTTAACTTTTAAAATTGTTGTAGGAAGGTCATATGAGATAGTATTCCCTTCTTAAAATCATTTTCAAGGGACAAGACAGCATAGAACTGAAATCCTTGACCAGAGCAGGTGGTATTAAATCCTGTCTCAGACCAGAGCACAGGATCTCGGGATGGTTGCCCACAGCCCAGGGGTGTCTTCCAGCACCTTAGCTGGGCTCCTAAGCTCTAGTCACAAGATTTAGGGAGTGCCTACAGATGCAACTACTACATTGCTGGTGTAACCACAGGGAAGATGCCAGCCACCATCAGACCCTCTTGTCTATTGGAGCACTGTTCAGGGACCTCCCTGAACCTCCCAAATGACACAGCTGGACTGAGTCCTTTCTCTTCTCTACTCCAGACCAAGACTCTTCAAGCCACAGGACTCTTCTTGGGCAGGGAGAGTGACTTCTTTGGAGAAGCTTGAATGTTGTCTGAATTAAATAGTCACTATCCCAAGGATTTGGGCACCTGCTGGGGAGCAGGAGTGCTGGGTTCCAGGCTGAATTTCTTGAATTCTTTGGTGTTTACAGACAAATAGCCAATGGAAGAGGTTCATCATGTTATAGCATGGTGTTAAACCTGGGGCAGATTCAACAAGAGGGATAATGAGCATACTGATTACCACCACCAACTCCAGACACGTTACTGTCTACTAATTAGAGTTCTCTAGTAAGAGCACTGTAAGAAGACAAAAGAATTGAGATCCATGCATGACACAGGCTCAGATAACTGACTTAGACAAAAGGGAGCTGGCACACCCATCCCCTCTGCTGCTCATGTTTATAGTATTATTTACATTGGGTAATCATGCTGTATAAATGCTGCCAAGTCAGGCTCCCCTCTTGGCAAACGTGGAAGAAGAGCACTTCTGCAGGTAATGTGGATCTTGTCTATGGGAAACTTGGGATCTTGTCTATGGGAAACAGTCCAGTGTTGCCAAAACTAAGTATTCTTAGCATGGCCAGAAGCTCTGCTCCAATATCAGAGTACTTGACATAAAATACCTGGGCAGATTTTATGTCCATTCTCTATAGGCAGCAGCTCATTTGGGGCATTTGAGAATCATAGTTTTCAGTTCTGGTATTTTGAACTATGAATTGTTTAAGTTTGGACATCTAATATTTCTGCATCTCTAGTTCACCTCAAATAAAGTGTCAGTGCTTTACAGTTCCTGCCTCCATAGTGTGTTCATGCTGCCAACAGCCTTTCCCACTTCATCATGATTCTATTAACTCTCTATAAAGATTTGAGATGCTGAATATTATTTTTATATGAAAAATCATCTTTATTTCTCTGGCCAGAGGCTAGTAAGTTACACAACAAGCAACCAGCAGTGAAGATGAAAAAGAAAGCAAAGTATCTGGTTAAAAACAAGACTTTTGTGGAGTTGCTATACTAAGTCTTGCCAAACTTCATTCCTAACACCAGAGGGAGCTATGCAAAGGAAAAAACTCTGAAAAATTCATAAATTCTGAGAAGCCCAGACTTTGCGGGCAAAACTGGCCTCTGTAGCTAATACTGGTGTCTAAAATGCTTACAAATATTGCCAGAAGGTAAGCATCCGTTGCCTCCTCTTAGACATGGAGTTAGAAAGATAGCTTGGCAGTGTGTGCCCAAAAGTTTTCTTCTTTTCTGTCCTCTCACAGAGAATTTAATCGAATTCAACATAACTTTTTAATACAGCATCCTTAAAAAAAAAAAAAAAAAACGCTTTCATACATTTATTCCTTGGCTATCATTGGTAGTCTGTAACTTATATGTATTTCATATCCTTATATTTTGCTTAATTTTAATTACCAATTTTATAGGGATCCATAAGCTTTTCCTTTTGCTTCTTCAGCTACTCACAATTTCATTCTATGAAGATTTTTATAGGTTTAATATTATTATCTTTCTTATCAACAAAGAGCTGAGCTCTTCTGCAGTATGTGGAGCTTGGTTTTTTGTTTTGTTTGTTTGTTTGTTTGTTTGTTTTGTTTTGTTGCATTTTTTATGTTTTCCCCATAGCTCTAAAGGTATACAGCAATATTAAAAACTTCCTGATCAGTATTACAGGCAAATGTGTCTTTAATTACAAATTAATTTAAATAAACAATAATAATTAAAAAAACCCTTATCCTTAGTTAAGCAATTGTCTTAAGGTTTGCATTAATACTTAACGAAAAAGCAAAATATCCTCTGATCTATTAAGTTTGCTCAAGCACAGTTTGTAATTATTTCTGCAAGTGTTTCTCACTGGCATAAATTCTGCCACTGGGTATCTCTGCCCAGTGATTCTTGTCTCAGATCATCCCTTCCCAGACATCTAAGAACTGACTGTAAAAAAAAATGTAGAGCCTTCCAATGCATACTGAGCACATTCAATACACACTATTTGAGCCAGTAGCTAGGCACCAGCCTTCAAATTCAAAAGAACTTTAACAGCTGGGATTTTTTTTGTGGATTTTTATTCATAACTTTCTTTTTTTATTTGTATTTTATTTTTTATTTTCCCATTGACCTGTCATTGTTCACTGCAGTGGCCTGCTAGATAGAAAACTTGCCATTTTTTACTTCATTTGTGATTAACATGCTGCAGTAACTCTCTTAATGCATTTACCTTTGTTTTCTTGTTTGACATTTGCCTATATCACCCCTCATTTGCTACCCAGGAGTCCAATTACTTTTAAAAAGTCCAGTCTTATCTTTATTTATCTGTTGCTTATCATTTCTGTGCAATAAGTTCAGCTCTGTATGAAATACCACAACACTGATTTTAAACAACCATGTGGTTATGATTACTGATGTGCACGCTCGGTATCTGAATGTGAAAATGATCATCATCCATTTGCATATGCAATTATCCATTCTGTATATACCATCCGCAGGTGAAAGTTTCACAGGCTACAGTGGTAATTTCACATGCAAATTAGTCATGTGACTACACTTGCATGTTTCACATGCAATTACTCACCGAAGACAGCTAAAAGTCAAGACCTAAAATAACCACTTAAAATAGAGGCAACAATCAAATCCATGAATCTGAGGAAATTCTAATAATGATGTAATACTGTGAAATCTCATAGCATATTATTGCATTTAACAATTACGCAATAGCTGCTGTCATACAAGTGAATAAAATGCTGTAGCAAATTTGTAGATGGATTAGCACCTTTGGAGAAGCAGTAGCTGGTAAATGGAAGGTTTTGATGCAAAGTTTGACCTTGTAAATGCAGCTGAGTTTGCCTCATGTGAAAGATACGAGATGAGAGCATAGGCTCATTTTTAGAGGCAACTTTAACCCGTTGCTCAGTTGCAGAAGAGCTGAAGTTGTTATGTTTAATACACTACCGAAGCTGCTGATGGGTTTGGGTTAGGCTTAAATTCATGGCTGTTAAAGTTATTGATTCTTCACTGTTCAAGATGTTTGTATGGCAAGTTTATGTCTCACACAAAGATCAGTGACGTGGATGTTAAAACCCAGAAGTGGGTCAGGTGAAATAATGGATTTCATTCTCACTTGGAAGAATTATATGAATTTCTATTCAGAAATAAATGTCTGCTTCAGGACCTGCAAAAGCAGTAAGTGTGAAGAGAAAGGATTAACAGAGATGTCTTAGTACTTTGCTGAAAAAATTTATTCTGCTGAAAGAATTTCTGCCAGGTGAGGCCAGCACAGAACTTAGCTTCTTTCATTAAAATCCAGAGCTAATATAATTAAGATTTGGAATTTGGGATACTCTTGGTTCCTTTTAGTTGAAGTAATCAGATCAAATTGTTATCCCATTTGTGAGTGTGAGACTTTCTGCCTTACAGATAAGTCTGTTGTAAAGCATTTCATACCAAGCATTTGTATTTCAGTCAAATTATAATGTGCATTTCAACATCCTCTTTTCCATAATAAGTCACTGACTTTCCAGAAGTTCATGACTCTTCTATTGTTAGAGGGCAGTATGGTGTATGTTTTTGCTGACACCAAATTAATCTTTGTTTGAATGTTTTAAGTTTTCTGTAGCAAAAGAACATCCTTCTGGCTCATTTTTTGGAGAACTGCGAAATGTACTGTGAAGATGGTCATGTTCATTCACTCTCACTTGCATTATATTACTATAAAGATTTCTTATGTTTTGCAAAAGATGCAAAGGAACACAAATTTTTAGAGGATGACGTGCAAAAAGTGTCTGCCACCAATGACATTGCATTAACAACTCAGGAACACACATCTCAATGCAAGTCCAGCAGTGCAAGGGAATGTGTCAGGGAGCCATAAATAAATTCTCTATACAGTTCAGTTGTTAAAATAGTCCCTGGTATGGTTTTGGCTCAAACCAACTAGAACAGTCCCAAACAGCCCTTAGACATAACTTGGAGAAAGCAGAGTTCAGGGACCATTTGCTGTGCTTCAGCAATGTGTGTGCTGGCCACCCTGCACCAGATAGCCTCTGAGCTACCCATCAAACCCCACCATGTTTACTATACTAACAGACACAGCCAGAGCAGCTCGGTCTCCTGAAAATTAAATTATGCTCTTAAGTTATTGAGTAATTGTGCTTTCATAGCAGTAATAGTCCAAGGGTATGAGAGAGACAAGGTTTATAAGGAGAGGGAATATTTTCTATCAGACTAATTCATGTAGTTAGTGAAAAAGGGAATACATTTAAGGCTCAAAATGCCTTAGAATAGGCATTTTTGAAAATGTATTGACTGCCCAGTAACAAAAGAAAAAAGAAAGCAATAAAAACAATAACAATGCTTAAGAAGAAGGAAAAAAGAGAAAATGAACATGAGATTGTCTATTGATAGTCTGTCCTTGTCCATTCTGTCCCTTTACGCTGTGCTCATCTTTGTGATATATGAGAACCTGTTTTTAGTTTGTCAAGAAATATGACTACAAAATAGACGCATGGAACTAGATCAGTCTGGGTCACCAAGTCCAGTCATCATTTTGTCAGGTAATCCCTTTCTTAAATGTATCCCTCTTGAAACTGATTATGCTTCTTGCTTCCCCTTTTCACATCATAAAAGGATGTTTCAGAAACTCAGTGCCCTTAAGCTTAGAAACTTCATCCTAAATTCTACCCTAAATTGATTGATCAACCATTTCTGACTCATTTATCTTGTGCTAGAATAGCTTAAAATGCTTTTACCTTCACCAAGTTGGTGGCTGACCTTCTTATGTACTTGTAGAGAGAAATTGTACCTAGTAGTATCTTGCTCACCTAATAATCCAGATTTTTATAATTTTCCTTCTTGCAAGAAATAAATTTTCCTGATTATCTTACAGTTGTATCTGCTGTAGTTCAAAATAATCTTTCTTAAACATGGGGACAAGAATTGTGTATCCTTTGTCCAAGGAAATCTTACTATTTCTATTGGTGTCTTACCTGTCTCTCATATGGAAGTACCTGACCTCCTACACCTTACAATTTCAGTTGTCTTTTTTTTTCATGACCACATCAAATCAGTGACTCATAGTCATCTTGTGATTACTAATACACTCAGTGTATTATACATCTGTCATGTGTTGTTTGTTCATTCTCTGAGTCTTTTCCCAGGAGGAGAAGCATGTCCTGAGATGTGTCAGGCTTTAGCGGCATTTTCCCTTTTTTTGTTTCACACTTTGTTCTGTGCTACATGTTGCTGCATATTTTTGTAATTTTTGTCTCAGTATTTCCATTTGGATAAAAAGATGATGCCACCTCTGATCATTGATAGCTCCTGGAGAGTTAATTCCTAAGTCTCAGACCAACTACTAAGATAAATCTGTCCTTCACATAGAGAAGTTTTCTCGCTAGTGTGAAGAGTTCAAGAAGTGCAGTTGTTGACTGTGGTTTTATCCTAATAGTCTGTAATGGTCCTTTAGGTATTTTGTCACTGAAAGAAGAATTTGTCACCAAATTCTTGAATATAAAGACAGAGATCTAGCATCAAAGAAATACTGTATAGTCCACACAACAGCTACAAGCTACTCACAGAAGCCTACATTAGTAGTGAAAGTAACCTGCAGTATTTTGTACCACCTGTGTTTAGCACCAAAGACTTCATGCCTTGTACCCCAATATATCTATATTGCCATGATACAGTCAAGAGGAGAGACATGCATATATATCTACAGTTAAATCTTTCTGAAACAAAGGTCTTAATTCTCTTTGGTGAGAGCTCATATGGTCAATCATACTTAAACAGGCATCTCCTTGACTTCAACAGGAATGAGGGTTATGGAAAGAGGACCACATTATCCACAGAGAAGAAGGATGGCAATTTGTCCTGGGTCTGGCTGGGATGGAGTTAACTTTCACTGCAGTGTCCCATATAGGGCTGTGCTCTGCACGTGTAGCTAGAACATCATTGCTATCTCACCAATGTTTGGCTACTGCTGAGCAGTGATGGCACAGCATTCCCCAGATGCCCCAAAGCCAGTAGGTGGGAGTGGACAAGACGTGGGGAGGGACATCACCAGGGCAGCTGACCTAAAACGACCAAAGGGATATTCCGTACCATATGGTGTCACACTCAGCAATAAAAGCTGGGAAAGGGGAAGAGGAAAGGGGGGCTTTTGTTATGAAGATGTTTGTCCTCCCAGACAACCACTATATGTATTGAGGCCCTGCTGCCCAGGACATGGCCAAACATCACTCTTTCTTTTTCTTCCCTCTGTGCTTCCATTAGGCCTTTGCTTGTTTTTTTCCTCTTTCTTTTCCCTTTAATTAAATTATCCTTATCTCAACCTGTGAGCCTTTTTTTTCTTTCCATCATACTTTCTTCTCCCTCTCTACTTTTGAGGAGGGGGAGTGAGAGAGTGGTTGTGGTGAAGTTCAGCTGCCCAGCAGGGTAAAATCACCACACAATTCCTGTGTTAACAGACAGAAGAACTAAAAGATCTGAGTTCCTGGAACTTAATCTGAAAGGGAAAAAAAAGGTTAGTTTGACATTTTTTTGAATCAAAATCCCTCTCTTCAAGGAATCTAAAAGAAAGATTTTTAGATGACTATGGATTTTGTGAAAAAAAAAATGAACTCTTATATTGATAAAGAGGTTATCTAAGCACAGAGTTCTCAAAGTATTTTAAAACAGTATTTTTTTACGTTATTTCTTCCCAGAAATAAGCTCACTCAGAAATTCAAAACAAGTTAAAAATATGCAAAACAGTAGAAAAAAATACAATCATATGCAAATATGAGAAGAGATTATATTAAAAATAATGAAAAACAAAGTATGTAAAATACCTTGATGGGTTAATTTTAAATATTGGGTGAATTATGCAGCCTGTTTTCTTGTTTTGTTAATGAAACATCAGGACCTAAAATATATTTAGTGTTTCATGAATATTCAATGAAATGTTAAATATTTGCAATGAGGTTTGGCAGTGTGAACTTTGCTGAAAACTTACCAACCTGAAGATTTAAAAATGTTTTGAATCTACCAAGTCAAACCCAGGTACTGATCAGCTGCTCTCTTTGCCCAGAAGGAGGACTTCCAGTGACTTTTGTTCTGGTCAGCCAACGCAGAAGAGCATCCGCTATGGATGAAAGAGTTCATTACCTCAGTCAAATAATATCTTGACCAAATAGCAGATGGAGGTGCTCAAAGGTTCCCCGAATAGGCTGATTGGCTGGTAGAACTGTACTGGAGTAATTATTATTATAAAACACAATTGCTTGTTTTGCCACCCAAAACAGGACCTCCAGTGTGCTCAGTGAGTTTGAAAATATTTTTCAGCTCTGTTAAACACCAATTTATTTATAAAAGATCAGTCACAAGTAGAATTAGAGACTAACTGTAAAACAGTAGAATGAAAGCTGTTTTGTCAGACAGGAAAAAACAAAAACTAAAACAAAAACAAACAAAAAAAAAACAGTCTGCTTCATTATCTTAAGCTGGAGCTCCTCCTTTACTCAGCAATATGATCAAGCCACAGAAAGGATGGAGGAGCTGCTTCTTGCCCCCAACATCAGGTCAGCACAGGGCAGCACCAGCTCCCTCCCACACTTGCTTCTAAGAATGATCAGAAAATGATCCATCCTCACCCTCTCTCATTAGTAAAACTGCAATCAAATCCTTTTAATGCTAGGTATTTTTAAGTCATAGCGACTATATTTCAAACTGCTGCTGGTAGCAGTGTTTTAATTAGTGCTGTGAGTCACATCAGGGCTCTGTGCTGCCCTGCTCCTGGAAAGACACAGGCATGGCTGAACAGGGTGCCTCTCTGCTGCTCAGCAGCTGAAACGTGCAGACTATCTCATTATTACACACTCCTCTCAATTGCTGCTCAGGATAAAATCACAGACTGCAAACTGCAAGAGCCGAGAGGCAGACATATTCCTCCTACTTTGTTACCCTGGTGGAAGGGAGGCACAGCTCTTTAAGGAGAGCTGGAGTGGTGATCCTATCAGCTGTCCTACGCAAACCCCTCCAGGTACATGCATCAGAGCTGGAGATGTGATGCTACATGAGACAGTATGATGACTTAGATGCCTTGGTTGCAGACAGAGGATGCCAGAGGAAGCTGGTCAAATGGCTTCAGACAGTGCGCTCCAGCTTTGGTTCCAGCGTCCACCATTAGACAAGCTGTAGTATGCTCTATTTTTTATGCTGGTGATGCCAAGTGTGTCTGACTTGGAATGACCTCAGGGTTTTTCCTGTAGTGGCCAAGCCAGAAAGAGCAAATCACTGGAAGATTTGTGTTTTTTGGCAACGCTCTTTTTTTTAAATTTATTATTTTCAGTTTTTAAGATTCTCCATGTCAGCAAAATATATTAACCGCAAGCAAAAAACATGAAGGCAGTAGGTGTAAGCCCCAGTCTGCGAAAACATGCACTTGTATCTGGGACTTCCTTTGTTCAAAGAGAAAAAGGACTTGCAACTTAGAAAAAAGAAACCAGCCTGAAGTCACAGCTTCCCACTCTGTTGCAAACCTAACTCATGTTTCCAAGCACATATTAAAAGTATGGAGACTGCAGCCTGAGATGAATACCAAGCATATCCAAGGGATTAATGCAAAACCTGCCACGTGTCATGGTTCAGGCCCAAACCCGATCTTTGATAGCCCATTGATGTTTGTACTGCTAAAGCAGACCAGTTTCTATAGTAAATAGCAAACAGATAGGGAAATGTGACTGGCATTCAGCAAAAATTTTTGATAACATTCAGCATACAGGGTCATTGGTAATTATTTAAACACCAGAAGTTTAACTTTTTTTATTGTTGATATTGTGTGCTGTGGTAGCACTCGAGCTCTCAGTCAGGTATTAGAGCATCTGTGTACAAGCAGTTCTGTAACCTTTAATGAAAAGATTTTCATTGATGTATAGAGAAAATATACACAACAAGCTGACTGGATAACAGTACAAAAATGATAGTGACATTGTAAGATGTGGTAGCAGCTTTTTGCAAATTATATCATGTCTTATCAGATAAGCATTGTATCTAATAGCAAAAAAAGTATCGTCTAGTCCAAATCCAGGTTGAAGATGATAGATGAAAAATAGCTCTTGGATTCTCTTGCATTCAAGCAGAATTTCAAGTTGTTCCTCTTTGCATCATTGAAAGTTATGTTTCTTGACAAATATAAAACACTAGCAGGAGACGATATTAAAGGTAGTCAAGTGAAACCTTTAGTGCTTTGTCTTTCTGTACTGCCAGGGCAAATGATCCTCTTTGCCTTTCTTGAAATGATTTTAATTGAATTTGGAGCCAACTCAGGTCTCCTGAATTTAGACTCAGAAGATCCAGTGGAGGAGAAAATACCAAACAGCACTTGTAGACTGAATGAATTACCAGCAAAGAGCCTGATCCTATAAAGTGTTTCGTGATTTTGATTCCTGTTTAAATCCAGTAAGTTGTGATTGTTCAGTGTAATTGGCCCCAGGTATATGAGGGACAATATTGCCCTTTAGTAAGAAATATTCCCATCCTTGTTAGCACTAGTGCAATGTTGGAAAGCTGTGCAATGCTATGATACTTGAGAGCTTGATTTTATTTAGTACAGAAAGAAGAGAATGTTGAATCTTAGAAATTTATGGAGATTCAGGAACTATAGAAGAACATTTCAGATGCATAACATTTTTAGGAAATATCTATTTTCAATCTTCTTTCTTCAGGCCAGTCTACCAGTGTAAATTGCTGTGTCACTAGATTCAGTTAGTCACCTAGGAGAATGCAGGAAAGACTGTCCTTGCTGTCCCCAAAGCTGTGATAAAGCAGGAAATATCAGGCCTCTGTTTTTAGTAACTTGCTATAAAATATAGTTCAAATTCTGAAATGCCTTATGTAACTTTAAAGTGTTCTCATGTAGGAACCTATAAACCCCATAAATATTTCATTTGGCATCCCAAGTGTAAAAACACTATGCTTTCCTCTGGTCAAGCAATGTTTATTTGAAAGTCTGAGGATCTATGATTGATGGACAGAGTATCAAAAAATTTACTTGAAAAATGGTGTGTGATTTTATGCAGATTTCCTGGAATAACAGTAAGAAATATAGCAACTTAATCAAATCACAGGAAAACTCCCTTCTCATTTTCAGATATCTCATAAATCTTGCTAGGCTACAGAAGATCATTGTTAGGAAAAAAATGACAACTTCTATGAGCAAAGCCACTCCACCCTGAGTACCTGAGTTTAGATGTGATCAACAGTAAAATGAATAGTCTCGTCTTAGGGCAAACAATGTACTAAAATTAGCGAGAGGACAGCGGGGTGGTATAATGACGGCATGCTTATAAGATGTTGTTTCTATCCATCACACCTGAGATTTAATTGCTTCAGTCTAAAGATATGAGGAATCTCACTGTCACCAGGGATGAAAAACATAGTAATCGCTATCTGATGGCAGATCCTCAGCAGACATCTGCTGTCATAGCACTGCAGCACTCACTAGAGCATGTGCTCAACTAGAAAAATCTTCTGCTTGTTGCTTTCACTGTTTCTGATTATGCTTTCCCTTAAACTGTACTTTGGGTTGAAGCAGGTACTAAAATCAATACAGCTGGGCTAGAATGTGTGCCTGGGATAAGGGGACCTGAGTCTTCAGTATTTCTAACTTGGTTCTGTGTGTCCAGGCTCTAAGGCAGCTTGTTTTGTGATTGACTACCCAATGCACTGGACTCCACTGTGCCATACTGGGGGAGCTTCCCATCACAGCTGAGATACAATGACTAGGAATGGAAACATAGGACATGGCTTTTGGAGATACAGGACGTGTGTTTGGACCTGGCTGGAGGCTAGTGAATGTGACACCAATCCACAAGAAGGGCATGAAGAAGGATCCAGGGAACTACAGGCCTGACAGTCAGACCTCAGTATCAGGGAAATCTATGGAGCAGATTATCTTTAATGTCATCGTGTGATACATCCAGGACAATGTCAGTCTCTTTTCTCAGGTGACAAGTGACAGGATGTGAGGAAACAGTCCCAGGTTGCTCCAGGAGATGTTTAGATTGGATATTAGGAGGAATTTCTTCACAGAAAGGGTGGTCAAGCATTGGAATGTGCTGCCCAGGGAAGTGGTGGAGTCCCCATCCCTGGAGGTATTTAAGAGATGTGTGGACATGGAGCTAAGGGACACAGCTTAGTGATGAGACTTTGTAGGTCAGGTTGATGGTTGGACTTGATGATATTCAAGGTCTTTTCCAACCTAAATGATTCTATGATTCTATGGAACTGCTTCTTTGCCAAACTCAGATGGGACTTCTGACTCTGAATAGTATGATGAACTGCTGCAGCTTTTTCCAGGTTCCTGGGGCTTCTGTTGTAGTCACCTTACTTTAAGTATTGGGACATCTACTGACAGTGATATACTGAGATTGGATTAATACTTAAAAATAAAAATAAAAAAATATCTGAGAGCTTAGAACAAACTATTAAAGTGGCAGTAGTTACCCACCTGAATACAATACCGCATGTTCAATTATCTTTATCCTTTTGAAATTTGTATTGATTCATTATTGCACCACTGTTAACATAAAAAAAAGTGTCATAAGCAATATTGTTTTAACATGCATATAACATACCGTGTCACATGGAAAAGAAATCAAACCTGAATGGTCCTCCTGGTGCCATTTGTCAACTTTCTCTTTCTTCTTTGACAGTGGATTCTGTATTTTTCCACTGCAATGTAAATTAGCATTTCCACAGGATGCCATCCACACAAAAATGATTTCTCCTCACAGTGTGGTATATTATAGTATTTAGTTATATCATAGCATTCAGGGACTATTCGGAAAGACATATGTCCCTCTTACGTCTAATTCAATACTCTACTCTCCAAAAGGTGCCAAAAGCCTGCTTGTTTCACATAGGGAAACTATAAGAAATATGACCTGCACAAAAAAAAAAAAAAAAAAAAAAAAAAAAAAAAAAAAAAAACTGAGTAAAGAAATGAAGAAATTTGGGAAAAACAGAAAGCCAAGTGAAACATGAAAAGTAAATTATACATTAGGTTTTCCACATAGTCTAAGCAAGCAGAATATACATAATGCCTTGTTAAAAGCATCTCATAAGAATGACATGTATCAAACAGAGCAAGAATAATGCATACAAACATGCCTAAAAATAAAACTGCTAGACTGAGCAAACCAGTGAGGAAGAAATTTTCAAAATAATAGACAAATAGACATATTGTATTTTATCAAACATAAAGAAGATATCTGAAAGAACTTGGACACCAGTAAGCCTTCTGTCCAATCGGAAAAAAAAAAAAATCTGATCATGAGAAGGGTGGTAACGTATGAAATACTAGATAACTATTTAATGTTACCAGTCAACAAAAGCAGAGCAATAAAAATAATTGTTTCCCAGCAGGTGGCAGTGAATTGAATGTACTCTTCTCTAATTCATCTCACTTCTTTCTGCAATCTTCATAAAGACTGGTAGATTTTTATACTGACAAGCTTCTTCCTTCTCTGTGTAGAAGATCCCTATCCAAGACCTCAAGAAATGATAGAAAAAAATAGGAGCCAACTGAAAAAATGTCAAGTATCACAAAATGCTTCCCCCTGACACTGTCTGGCTAAAAAGGAGGAATCTTTCCTCATAAACACTGGGAAAGGAAATCATGCAACATTATAGAAACTTGGCTGTATTCTCATTGCTCCAGAAGTCATACCTCATGTTTGGTTGCCTAAAGCTTCTGAGAATTTGAGGTTCTTTTTCCCCTAATTAGTCTGCTTAATCTAGTTTTCTTGAAAAGCTTTGTGATTCAGACTAATATCCACTCTTTATATTTTTGAAATCATAGATGAAATATTTTTAACATGATTGCTGACAAAGCCTTTTTCATATGGTTAGTGTGAGATATATGGTGCAGTCCTGTGAAAGCACAGCGTGATAAATGGATGCTATACAGGCTTACCAGCCATCCTGATTTGTATGCAATGATTCTGTCCTCATTCTGAAACTCCTGCATTATGCCAGGGATTATGATTGTTCTGAGACTCCTGATCCCTAGGAGAGGCATGCAGAAAAATATCTGAAAGTGCTACAGTGAGGCAAAGTTGTAAAGGAACAGCTGGAGGGATCAGACATCGACAACAAAACAAGGAAAAGACAGTCCCATAGGCCTTAGATGGATAATTGAATGACATCCTCTGTCCCTAGCACTCCTGATATCCTACCATTCTTTCTTCCTTGTCTATCACTATGTCACTGAAGATAATAACCCTCTCTTTAATAATACAGAAGAGATGTGTACTTGACTATTATAATGTTTTCTAAATCACTCTGCCTTCAACATTTGTCTACTGCATCCTTCAAAATATACTGGAGACCGAAAAATCCTGTCAGATGACATATTCTGTTGTAAAGAAATTGGGGGGGAGTCTGTTTTTTTGTTTGTTTTGGTTTTGTTGTAGTTGTTGTTGTTGTTTTCTTTTTTGTTTACATTTTACAGTGTTTGTTTCAAAAAGTGATCTGTATGGCTGCCCAATACATGAAATTGTTTAAATTTTAAAAACAATTTCCAAATTACTGTTCTGCACTGTATGTATTTGTTCATTAATAATGGATTTCCATGTGATGCTTCTTTATTGCTTTTTTAATGAAAGAAATTTAGCCAGTTCTTTTTCTAATTGTGACTTGATTATATTCCAGTTTTTACAATAGATTTTCCTAAGGTGAAATTAAACACAATTATCTCTCTTCAGTGTCACATGCCCTGGAAATGTGCATCTAACTGATTCAGCAAGCCTGCTGCTTGTGCATTCACACAAGAAGCTGAAAGCAGCCCAGCAGAGGAATTATGATTTTGGGAGGCTATGTTTATTAGAACTGAATGCTGTAGAAAGTAACCAGGCATACTGGCAAAGAATAATATTTCAATCACAAAATAAGTCAGTGAAAATCATCTCTTTTCCAGGTGCTTTGCTAGGGAAAAAAAAAAAAAAACAACAACAACAAACAAACAAAAAAAAAACATTTATTTTAATTGTCAGATGAGTCTAAAATTCAGCTGTTTGGAAAAAATAGCTAAGCTAAGGCTAGCTTCAAAGAGACTGCAGATAAGTGCATTGATATATATATATCCTGACCAAAATTTTCTGCTAAAAATATTAAGATTGCAAAGCAGATTTTCTCAAAAGTTGGGCAATGACAGAAATAAGGTTTCTCATAGAAGCCTGTGTATTGTATATATTATTCAAAGGGTTTTCCTGTAGGACCCTGCCTCATGAGCTTTCTCTTCATAGGATCAAGCAGGGATTCAGATAGACAGCATAGTGTACTCAAACACTTAAAAGAAAAGATTAGCTAGTAGCTGCAGAAGATTGTTATCTTCTGTGTGGGTCACCATGCATACAGGGATAGAAACACGCACTAGGTAGTGTGGCAGCAATTTGTTATATGGCAAAGGAATATCCAGTGGTGTGATCAAAGAGCTGTTCAGCCTCCGAAGGAGAGTGTGCTTTTGAGTTATTCTCATCTTTTTAGCTTATCCTGATTCCCCTCCCTTGTTTCTTCTGTCTCTTCCTTTTCTTCCACTTCTCTAATCTTCTCCTTTCTTTTTTAATTCTCTCTCCTATCCCTTCCTACTTTCCCAGTGTCCATTCAGTTAAAACTGTTTTCTCCATTTCTTCCTTGTTACTTGGAGCTAAACTTAACACAGGAAGTCACTTACTGGAGCCACCACACTGCTGAAAAGGCAAGAGCAATGATGGACACAGGAATATTCTACTAAACAGGAATATCCTCCTGAATGTCCAGGTCTCCAGGCTGCAATGTGCCCAGACATTCGGGGTGGCTGGGATTCAGGGTGGCAGGGACAGGGCCATAGCTCAGGAGGCAACTAGGAGCAGGCTGAAGCTAGAGCATCTTCAGAGAACAGAAACAGTGCATTTGAACAAGTCAGACATAATTAAGTTCATAACATTTCAAAAGCTTATAGCTCATTCAAATTTGGAGAAGTTTTTATAAGATCAGCAAAAAAATCATATTACTACCTCAGAAAACTCCCTGCCAAAGCTCAGGTCCTTGCTCCATAGCAAAGAGACCTAACTTAATGCAATGCATTTAAGAAGACTTTTAAAATGGGAAAAATAGTATTCATCCAGTCCTCTGCAACCTTCCAAACTATTTTAGCTGAAGCTACCCTAAATAAAAAATATACAAACCAGCCCACCTATAAGACTGGTTTTAAACAGAGATGTTTAAAGTTTGACTGTATTTTAAGCAGCTAGAAGGAGTCTTAACCCAGAAATTACTGGGAAATTTTAATCATTAGCAGGCCTTGTCAATAATGCTGAAGGGGAAAACGATCCATTACTAAAACTGACAAATCCAAAAATTACGAAAACTGTATCAATAGTATCAGTCTGTCTTGCAGGTTCTGCAAGATAATGCTTACCCAGTGCCCTTACTCATACACAGTAGCATCTTTTGTTAGCTAACCTGTTTTTAAATATTGATTGATAAAGACCTTTCTGCTGTTGATGGTAACTTGTTGATTACACTCTGACAGTTCCCATGCTCTACCATAAAAAATTATAGTTGGGCTTGGTATGATGAAAATGACAAAAACAGTACAAATGATAAAATATCAATATATCTTTAAGTTGTGTGTAACATTTGCAGACAATATGAATTTTGTGATAAGTATCAAAAGCACGTTATACTTTTCCTGCAGATTTGTTTCATAACAAGGAAGGAATATATGAATATTATTCAAAAACAGAAAAAATATGCTTTGGTTCTTCCAAACAGCTGGAATACCCCAGCAGAGGTCAGTAACACGTGTTATGACTTTGATTGGCTATGGTCTCATAGCTCTGATCAATAAACTAATTGAGCTGTGTCAAATTGGTCTTCTGGGCTTTTACTCCTATTAGAAGCAATTCATACTCAAATTTGGAATAAACGCATAGAGGAAACAGAAAGGGTGATGTCTCCTCTGTGAATAGCCTAGATATAATAGACAGCTTCTCTCTCTTTTCTCCTCGTAGCTCATTCAGGAAGGATAAAGACAAATTCTTTCCAGAGTTTCCACTATCCTGATGTTGCTCAAACTCTTACAATGTAGAAAAACTTTCTTTCTTGCTCTACTAGTATTCCTCAACCGCTTTTCTCTGTTCAGTTCTTTCGTTGCCTTCCTGAAGTTTTTTTAAAGTCCCATATTTTCCACTTTCATTTAAGAGGCCTTGCAAAACCACAGTCCTCTGTTCCCTTCACTAGGAGTTACTGTGTGAAATTTGAATGTGAGGATCAACAATTCTTACATTTTAATAGACAGGAGTATGGAAGAAAATCATGTACATAATATGTATGCATATATATATTATTTTTTCTGTTGGCTTTCAGTGACATTGAGCTATATCAAAACTGTTTTTAGAAGATTTTACAGGTGTTTCTGCTCCAGGATTGATGGGGTCTTTTTCTTTCTGCTTCACCATTGACTTAACAGTGTCTGGAGAGGTTTATTTCAAAACAAATTTCAGTAAGCATGCACAGATTGTAAACTTCCAGTAACATTAAAAGTAAATGCAACAACATTAAATGTGCCTCTCAGGGAAGGAATTGCTACATACAAGGTTGTACTTTCAGTTAGTTCAGCACCTGTCTAGGTCTTTTTTTCAACCCACATACAGGTTTTGCTTATGTTATCGCTTCTTATAACGATGCAGAGTTCCTCTGGAGATATGCAGTCCTGTGTACACCACCGAGGAGCTCCCTTGAGAACCGTGCTAGGCACAAGTGTCAGGATCTGGGCTTGCACTTCTCTTCCCTTTGGTCTCCACTGATTAGTTTAGTGTTTGGGGAAATACTTCTGCTGTTTTACATCAGATGTACACAGAGAGATTTTGATTCCTAGGAATCTTGTGCAGTAGAGCAACACAGAGAGGGGGGCAGAGCGTCCTTAAATAATTAAAATAACACCAGCATGAAATTGTAGTTTAGGAAGTGCTCCATTACCATTTATTCTATTAACATCAGGAGTTTTTGTCCTTATCCTCAGCAAAGCTTTTAAAAGATTCTAATTTTAATAATTATGCAGCTACACTGAACTTTTTATACTGTCATAATGGAAGGAGACATATGTTGTACTGCTGCAAATTGTGCAAACCTTTGGGTATGATAAGGTCATTAGTACTTAGAGATACTGGTTTAAGAAAAGCAATTTTCTTTTTCTTTGCAAGGGTTCCTCACATTTGCTGATTTAATAAATAAATAAATAAATAAATAAAAATGGAATGCTAAGACTTCCTGGTAGGAAGAACAGTTCTTCAAATTGTAAACTTTTTGGAGAGGGGACAACATATTCTGCACTTTGCACACTTAGGTCATGAATTTACTAGAAGTTCCTTTTATGGTGACAGCTGGGAGATAAAACTACTTCAATGACCTCCTTCTTTTCTCTCAGTTGTACTTTTCAGGTGAGATAGATTTGCCACGTAGTAAATGCACCGTGGCATTTACTGTCCTACCCACTCTTTAGTGTCTCCTTCACTAAAGAGTTAAATGGTTTTTTTGCCAGTCAGTCTTACATTTCCTACCAACAAATAATAATCCTTAATCTGCTTTTAGAAGTGATTTAAAGCTGTGCTAACTGAAACTCTGACTAGCTGAAAGACTCTGATGGGAAGGCTCCTGAGTTATGCTCTCACAGAAGCACATTTACCATGAATTGAGGACACAGAAAAAAATCAATCAGCTGCCATTACTTCTCCAGAAACTACCCATAATTCTTGCAAAGAACAGATGAGTTGTCTTGTAATTGACCCAATAGGAAAGGGTTCATAGACATTTAACATAAAAAACATTGGAATTGACCATTGAGTCATGGAAGCAGAAGCAGAAGCAATGAGAACATGAAAAGAATTTGCTGATGAAATGTTTAAACCCATGGTAAACTAAAGTGGGTGTGTGCCACTCTCACAGTTTACTCTACATAGGAGACTGTCTTGTGGACTGGCTGTTTTAGCTACACTTTCTAGTAATGTAAGCATTATAGGAAGTATTTGCCAACACTTACTAGACTTTTCTCTCTGAGCATCTGGCAGCAGCTGATTAAAATGACTGAAGACCAGCATCTTAAAGTCAAAGTAGCATGTAATTGCCAAACAGGATATAAGATTTAGGAGTGTATTAACACAACAAAGAGACCTGAAATGTCTTTGCCTACAAGAGTTCAGAGGGCCTGTGTATTGCTCTAGTACGGTCCAGCCTGTTTCTTCCCGTGGGTTGGAAGAGAGAGGGTGCTGGCTGGAGATAGCAGCCATGTAGGATTCAGCTCTGTTGATGCCATCTTCTTCCTAAGGCCAGAAAGCTTGGAGCTTAATGCTATTTCACCACCTATGCTGTCAGCCTTCAGAAGAGCAAATGCAACCAACTTTGGTGGTCTTTGCTGGCTAGCTGTTTCTCAGAGGATGGCTCTGCTTTTACTACCTCGAGGCTTTTAAAGCTGGCTTTTCACCTTTCCTGATGCTTCATTTCTTTTTAATTTTGACTTTAACGATTTCCTAGACTTCAGGGAAGTTATTACCAAACAGATACTGGACAGACAGATATTTACAAAAAATAGTACACAACTTCTTCTATTTTCACATTTAGTGAAGGATATCAGACATCTCCTCAAACAGAACACTTGATCACTGTAAAACAAACTCATGCAATATCTTATGCAATATCTCTATCTACACTTATTTAGACAAATCAATCCCATCTGTCAGTACCCATAATATTGACGATTTGGAAAACATCAGATTTACTGTACTACCCTGTACTGGGTTTACGTGGCAAGGGTTTGGTAGCAGGGGGGGCTGCAGGGGTGGCCTCTGTGAGCAGAGCCCAGAAGCTGCCTCATGTCAGATCAGAGCCAGCTCCAGCCGGATCCAAAAGGGACCTGCTGCTGGCCAGAGCCAAGCCAGGGAGCAACGCTGGTTGTGCCTCTGGGAGAGCAGAGTTAAGGAAGGGAACAAACTGCTGTGCCACAGCAGCTGGGAGAGAGGAGTGAGAAACAGCCCTGCAGGCACCCAGGGCAGTGCAGAAGGAGGGCAGGAGGGGCTCCAGGCGCCGCAGCAGAAGTTCCCCTGCGGCCTGTGGAGAGGCCCATGGTGGAGCAGGCCGTCCCCCTGAAGCCCATGGGTACCACACGGAGCAGATCTCCACGCTGCAGGCATGGAGGAGCCCCCATGGAGCAGGTGGATGTGGCCTGAAGGAGGCTGCGGCCCATGGGAGCCCCCGCAGGAGCAGGCCCCGGGCCGGAGCTGCAGCCCGTGGAGAGGAGCCCACGCAGGAGCAGGAGGCCTGGCGGGAGCTGCCGCCCGTGGGGGAGCCATGTTGGAGCAGTTTGGTCCTGAGGGATGGGCCCCGTGGTACGGACCCATATGGGAGCAGTTCTGGAAGAGCTGCAGCCTGTGGGAAGCCCACGCAGGATCAGCTCGGGAAGGACGGCATCCCGTGGGAGGGACCCCACGTGGAGCAGGGGCAGAGAGTGACCGTGAAGGAGCGGCGGAGACGCAGCGTTAGGGACTGACCGCAGCCTCCAGCCGCTCGGGGGGAGGAGGTAGAAGAGGGTGGGTGGGGGGAAGTGTTTTTGTTTGCTTGTAGTTTCTCACTGGTTTAGTCTGCTAGTGATAGGTAATAAATTATATCAATCTCCCTATGCTGAACCTGTTTTGCCCATGTTGGTAATTGCTGGGTGATTTCCCCTTCCTTATCTCAACCCTTGAACCCTTTCCATCATATTTTCTCCTCCTTTTCCTTTGGGGAGGGGGAGTGAGAGAGTGGCTGTGATGGAGTTCAGCTGCCCAGCAGGGTAAAACCACCACATACCCATAGAGCAGTAACAGCATAAGGTCTCAAGCCTGTGTTTAGAATATTTTAATTTTAGCCATGAAAGTATCAGAACTCATTTCAGTATTGTCTGCAGAGTAAAATTGAAGAATTCTAAACATTCCATTATATATTAAACACTGAAGTCAACTGATAAGTACTATCAAAGAATTACTAAATTGTAAAACGGATATCAAATAATTCTTCGGGAGGATGCAAATACTTATGAAAGAATTGAATGGCAATATGTTGACAACATTTTGATTGTTAAATACCTTTTATCTAAAAAATCATGCTATGTTTTCCTAAACAACATAATGTTTTAATTTTGATATAGGTGGTAATTTCTCCCATAAGTTTAGGATTAGGACCAGTTTTAATTCGTATGTTCAGTAAGTCTGTAATGAAAACCACTGTACTGCCCAGCATATTAGTCAAGACATACTTTTATATTCCTTCTACATGTGTTCTTTATTAATGCATCAAAACATATCCCCTACAAACAGTTAAAAGTCCAGTAATGAACAAACCATTCAAATAAACCATGCAGCAGACCTCTATGTTAGCAATAATAATCACTACCTGAATTTCCCTCAGGAAGAAATTCAGTCTATAAAGTTATTTGCTTTGGGAAGCATTTGGGCAACAGGCATTCTTGTTGCTTCAAATCAACGGCAGGGAGTCTGAAGCATACTGTTAACACCCTTTTGAGTAGATGTAACTACAGTTTCAATCTATTGAAATTCCTGCTGCGTTGCTTTGTATTTAATCACAATCTTTATTGACATTTATTCATTGTAACTGTACTTTATTCATTTATTCACTTAAATGTTTATACAAAATTGAATATATAAAACTGAGTCAACATCTTTTATGAGCAACAAATAAAAATTAAGCCTGCATGCATTGCATGTGCATATCTATTCAACAGATGCCCTGTTATTGTTTGATGGATGTCTGTGCCAGAAAAGAGCTAGAAGCATATTCTGTTTGGTTGAGAAATAATTGGTCCTTAAAAGATTTTCCATTTTCTATTCATCAGATATACACACACACATATGTATACATGCATACACACATTTTATAGTTAAACATCTCATATGTTTTTGCCACAGTCAGAATTCTGATTAAAAGGAAGCATGATGGGTCAGACTGTCTGCTAAAAGTCAGACTATTTTCACTGCTGCCAGTCATACCAACAGAGTAGTGCCAGTATGCACTGACTGAGAGTACAGACAGTGTTTCTTGTAATTCTGTCAAAAACAAACAAACAAACAAAAAACAGTAAGGTCTTAACTCTAATTTACTTTTTTTTCTTATTTTTTTTTCCATGCCAGTCTAGGATATAGGTTTCCATTTTCTGCCAAGGAAGAGAAAGAGAAAAGTTTTCAAGTCCATACTTGTCATTATTTAGTTGTACTAAATTCTGCAGTAAAATTCCCAGGATTAAGCCAGCAAGATGGGAATATGCCACCAAATTCAACTTTATGGGCCAGAGTCTAGTTTTGCATGAGTGTGTTCTCAGGGAATCAGAGGTCACAGATATACTGTCCCATTTTGAAAATAAGTATATATAAGCAGTCAGAATGATGTTTGTTCTCAAGTGAGAGGGACTCGACACACTACTAGCATCACTAAACACTCCCCAAAGCCATGACTGGTTGCACCAACAGCAGGATGCCTTTTGTGCTGCCCGGCAATGTTTCAAACTGGCCACTGGAGAGAGAGCATGTTACATCTCCAGTAATGAGACCCATGAATCATTTCTCTTCATGCATCTCCAGAGCCTTTTCTCCTGCCTCTCTCCTTTGGAAGGATGTGTCTGGGAATTGTTTCTCGTGCAATGCTTCTGTGCACCTGCAGCATTCGGGCCTCTCATCAGTACAGAGGTGGTAGTGGTACAGCCTTTATCTCAGGTTTTAAATGCTGAGCTTAAAAGAGGATTTTTGGAAAAAAAAAATCAAGAATCAGGAGCAGGGCTTTTGGTCAACAGCTGCCTCTTCAGGCACTTAATGGCAAAATTACCTCATGGGAGTCACTTAAAGACCCTCTTTTCTGTCAGCAAAATCCCTGTGTTACTTTATTACATAATTCTTGACAGCAATGAACAGTTCTTTGCTTTGCTTCTAAAATGCAGTGGGACATACAAATACCTTTACTATTCCTTAGCTGTTGGGTTCTGGGCATATCTGGTGCATATGCTCTAATCACATGGTATAAACCCACAGGAGGAGATATCCCTGACCACTTGAGAGTCAACACATTCACTTTGCACTGACCTTGGGCCAGAGACAGTACACGTGAATTAGTAGACAGTAAATTTGAGTACTAGCTTGGAGTTTAAAGGATTTATATTAATGAGTGACATACCAGAGACTAATAATAGTACGTCACATCATATGCTATGGTTTGATAGCAAAGAGGGATGGCAAATGGACAAAGGAATACCAAAATTCTACCTGCTCTGTGGGTGTTTTAACCCTTCACAAAAAAAAAAAAAAAAAAAAAAAAAAAAGAAAAAAAAAAACCTCACTTCAAAAAAAAAAAAAAAAAAGGACTGAAATGACCTGACTTCAGTACATAAACCTAGAAAATAGTTTATGAGTGGAAAAAGGTGTGTCTACCCAGCTTCGACGTAGGCATCTCTATCTCACAAAGAAGGTAGCTTTAAGCCAATTTCTTCACTTCAACAACTCCCCCTAATTGCCTTAGCAGTTCTGTATCCTGTGTTTTGTGAATCCTATTCTGTGGTACTTTCCCAGTCATTAAAGTATTTCTTTAATCATTGTGTGGAAAATGTGCTTACCTTACCTGTGGCTGGGGATGCGGATAAGTAGAACTGAGAAGGTAGTTTGGCACACTGCTACACAGAGCCAAGATTCCCAGTGTGAGTCCAGACCTCTGAGATTAACATAAAGTGGGAAGAAAAAAAAACCCTTTGAAATACTATTTCATGCAGTAATTTCAACTGATGGAACTAATTGTTAGAATTATAAATTACTCAAAGTAATGCTGATAAGGACTTAAGTGGCAACTAAAGGAACAAGCTACAGACTCATATTTTAGGGCCACTAGGGACCATTAAGCTCATCTAGTCTGACCTGCTGCCTAGGACAGACCATCTAGTAGTTCCTGTAGTGAAAAGAAATATTCTTCTCTACAGTACAAGTTAGCAATACTGAGTCCCTTAACTTGTAGCTGAGCTAGAAAGTAGCCATTAAGAAGACATCCAATTTTGATTTAAACACTTCTAGTATGAATAAGCCTTTCTCCAAATACAAAGAAAAAAAAATGCAAAGAAAAACAAGTCTCCACATTGCTTCTCATTGGAAGGCAAAGAAACAGTAAGGACAGTGGTTTTCTGAATTACAAAACTGGGTTGCAAAAGAAGCTGTATGAGTCCAATGTCAACCAAAGATGTATTTCGTTGTTTATTTCCTTTATTCTTCTATATATCACTGAGGTTTTAAGTAGGTTAATTCTGGAGGCTGAAAGGTCTTTCTTACCGATTTCAGTCAATATAGCTTTGGATATATTCCAAAACCACTGTAACTAACAGAAATATATATATATATCTCTTATACATGCTTTGGAGCCAATTCAATGTCTCTAAAATATTAACCCATGCAATGGTCTGTAAGATGCAGCCTTTATAACTAATTTCACACTTCCCAATAACTAAGTATTAAATCTAAGTGGTATCTTGAAACTCAATTTATATCCTACAAAAATAAAGGAGAAAAACTTAACCTTAGTACATGGTACCTAACTTTGCAAAAAGAACCTTCTTTCTGCTGCTGTTTATTCTGAAAGAAATAAATAAGCAAAAGAAAACCCTAAAACAGTCAAGGACTGATCATAAAATTGATCAAAATCATATTGCAAATATATATATGCAGTACATATATTAGCTGAATCTGAACTAATAGTGGAGTGCATATTATATTAGTACTTCAGTGTCTCTCAGTACACGCACTGGATAGGTCTTTGTGACAAAGAGACAGTCCTGAGACTGCTTCAGAGGAGAATTTGGTCTATTGCAATGATGCGATATGAGGCTTTATGTCTAAAGGATCAAAAATAGCTGTCAGAGAAAATTGCCAAGGTCATTTGACTCCCTCCTAGAATTCATTCCAACAACAAGCCAAGAATAAATGGAGTATCAGAAGCTTGGAGATGGCCTAACAAAATCTAAGTACATTCAATAAACTGTTGACTTCTTTGTTATCAAAGCTTAAGGCTCAATTCTCAACTACCATATCGCACCCCTGTGCAACCTTCCTCATCAAAGGTCTGTGGTAGGATAGAGAGAAGCTTCTATTGAGTGACACTTCTCTATCACTCTAGCTTCAGTCCAGCATGAATAATTCAATATGGAAGGAAAAATAATTGGTATTAGGCACAGGGCCATCTATCACTGATTACCTCCTCCATGGAGTGGTTTAGGAACAAAATTACAAATATATGAATCTCAAAATAATTTTTGGTCTCACTGATCAGCAAAAATTCCATCCTCCTCCATCTCCATCCATGGCTTTTGATATGTCATAACTGGTAATGGTAGCTCAAAAGCTGTCAAGGAGTATATTTATGGTAATTTCAAATCAAGCAAAAAGATATTTGCATGGCTATATCCCAAGCTGGGAGACACACAACCATCCAGTAGGAAATGCTAAGGAGAGAGCATCAGACCTTAGATGAGCTTGAAAAAAATTTAAGCCTGGTGATATTTTGTGTCAGAAATGCCTCATGGTTTGGCCCCTTAGCAGAGTAAAGCAGACCTAAATTGTTTCAGTGTGAAGTAATATAGTTCTCAGTAAGGTGAACCTACATTTAATGTCATTGTTCTGTAGTAAAATGATGGTCTTCTATTGAGTAAAGGGATTTGATCGGTAACAGGAAACAGTACAATGGGCAGAAGAGGAGGAGAGCTCACAAAGAACAGGTAATGTTAGATGAATGCAGATAACAGCCTTCTTTGACACAAACACCAGTCTGCATTTTTTAAACATGCCAGAAAACATTCTTTCTCTATCATCAGCCAGGAATCTAGCCTATTTTCATTAGGGTTTCATTTGTGATATGAATATTTTTTGTTAAAGTAAGTTACTTTCAATCCTCAAAAAAATGCAAGAAATTCCAAAGAGGTGCCTTCACCCCCTCCTATGAACCTATTTAAGAGAGGTGCACTGGAAAGTCATCTCAGACTTCCAAATCTTCTGTACTTAGTTTTGCAACTTATTAGTGGGGACTGAAATATTAAAGCGTTACTTTATGGTTACACATCTTAACTTGAAACACAGCCAACTGTTACTCGTATGGAAAGTGTAAAATGTAAGTACTTTTTAACATTTCTGTGTGGCTTCTGCAATATCTGTTCATTACTCAAGAGCAGCACACATTACATGAATTGTATGCTGTCACAGCATAATATGGTTTACAGTCAATTCCGTCAGCTGGAAACTGTTTGATCCCAGCCCAATGGTTTGCTAGGGATTGTGTGATCCTCAGAGGCTTCACAGGCTTGCAAGGTTTGGAATACATAGACATTTTACAGAATGCTTTGTGGTGTCTGCTGAGGTTTCCCACTGGTTTCCCACAGGTTGCATCAATTCACCACAGTAATCAAGTGATGGCAATAAATAAGAGTCATTTAAGTACTATTAAAGACTGCTTTCTGCCTATGGATATAGATTGGCAACTCCCAATGGCTTTAAGTGGAGGCACTGATGTGAGCCTGGGCCTAGAATCTCATTCTATGCAGTTTGGTTTTACTCTCTTGCTTAATGGTTTGGCTGGAAGTCCAAAGATCCAGATAGTATTTCCACTGTCTTTCTCTGTCTGCAGCAAAACTGCTTTGCCAAAATGCTCCATCAGCATCCTCATGACCTCACCTCCCAGATGATCCATCAAATCAGAGTCTGCAAGGTAGAGACACCTCAGAACCCTGCACTTGTTGCATGGTTTCACCTCTTCTAAAATTTCACAGCGCTGACAGAGGTCCATACCACACTATTACTATGGTCCACATGCAAATGTGGAGCTAGAGTTTGCCCACATCGTGCCAAACAGGCAACCAACAGATGTACACACATGGCTTACACTCCCCACTATAAGTTGCCTCGCAAAGCCTCTCCTCTCAGGCTCATGGTACAACCTGCATTTATCTATTAATTGTAAAACTTTGCAGAGTTGGGCCATCCTTAGCCAATAGAGTAATTTCTTTGAGTAGTGACTTTCACCTTTTCACCTAGTGAATTCCACCTTGCAATTTCTACAGTAGGAATTTAATTCTAGGTTCCCAAATGAGGTAACTAATGTATGTCTGCAGCCAAGTAAATGCAGTATCACCCTGGCTAGTGTCAGGCCTTTTAATAACTGCAAGGCCTCAGGACTGGGGCTTGTCAGAGTCTCTTCATCTGGACTTGTCTTTGTTGGTCACAATTTTTGCTTTAGCCTGTTTAGTTGAAACTACAGTTGTCTAATGAACAGGTGGACGTTACCTAATTTGTTTTAGCCTTGCTTACCTTTGTATAATTTTGTGCTGTAACACCCATTGCTTTCATAACATTGATATATTTCCTGTAAGTAATAGATACTGGCTACAAGTAGCTATTCTGGTAGTTAATCTGTGTAGAATGAATTATATGTGATTCCAGAGTAACACCGTGGTATAGTGCAATGCAAGGATGCTAGCAGAGGCCATGAAAGTGTGATGATCAACATTACACTCCTCCCGTCAAAGGACTTGGGATGTCAAGTATGGAACTAATCCCCACACACATGCACCTGTACACACCCTGACAGAAACAGCAACAACTTTTGGAGCTGGAGGGGCAGTGGAAGACAGAATAGTCTGTCTATATTGAATAGGTAATTTGGACTATGAATGTCATATCATTGTAATTGGTATAACAGTAATAACTTTGCTGGATTTTGACAAGGTGATTGAAATTGTAATTAAGCTAACAATAATCTTTTTTTTTTTT
>VXAA01000244.1:184572-206110 GCA_013399115.1 Anseranas semipalmata
ATATATATATCCATTTTTTCACCCCAGATGGAAACACTAGGTAGGAGTTCAAAATATTTTTACATAGCTTCTAAATAATTAAGCAGCCTTAACTCTCTGTATTTTCAAGGGCTTTCGTCAGATGAGTCACCACATCTTAGGAAGTCAGGTACTAACAGCAGTACCCAGAGCAGAATACTAACTGAGGACAGATGGATGCAGGTGGCATGTAGACCAAGCCAGACACCACAGGGTGAAGGAAGCTCAAAGTGTCAAATCCAGTTCTCTCTACTTATCAGGGTGACATCTCAGGGCTTTTTGAAATTACAAATTTTGCATCCTTTTGAAATGAAAGATACAAATTTAGAAGTCCTCAAAAAACAAAGTCTTCTCCCCAAATTGTTTCAGATAGGCTGAAATGTTCAAGTCAAGCTTTTAAAATATTGTAATATACATCCCAACAAATCAGAAACCATTTGAATATTTATTTTGTTGGATTTTCTTTCAAATCAAGACCAGCAAAATTATTTCAAATTCATGGAGCATTGTGAAACCAGTAGAACTGCATGTTCCAACAAAATAGGATTTCAGTGAATTTTCTTCAGCGGCTTTAACTACAAAGGAAGAAAGGCCTTCCTTAAAGTTAGGGTTATGCCAAATGAAGGCATCAATCAATCATTTGTGTATATGCCAAGTTCTGTGAATGTGAATATTCCAATAAATTAGCTGATTGTGTATGTCATGTTACTCCTGTGATAAGCACTCTGACTTTATCAGACTATCAGAATTAGGTCCTCGCTACTCTTTGGCAAAGCAGTGGAAGTCTTGGCTTAGAGGGAGAGAGTTATGGAAAATCATAAACTTTTGAAACCAAGGATTTGAAATGGGAAATATTTTACGGTCACTAACATTGAATATTGCATTTAAATGGAATGGGACAACATCCAACTACACTTAGAAAGCATTCAAGTTATTATTATTGCCTGTATTATGTTTGAAATCAAATTTATCAGCTAAACAGCCAAGGCTATCAACCTAGGCTATCCTGATTTTACGATTTATTTAAGCTGGCAATACAAGATTTTCACAAACTAACTGTGTAAGTCTTATTCAGCGGTTCTAAATACCCATAGTGTAAAGGCCAATGTTCAAGTATAATGAAGTAAGCTTGCTCTGACACAAATGCTAATTGGTTTCTTGTAAACTACCAGGCTTAAAAAAGAGTTTTTAAACAACACTGAATGCAGAAAGAAAATGTGATAATATCCAACAAATGCCATTTTGGAGCATAACAAACTTGCTAATTCTAGAACTTCTAATAATTAGGAGAGTTTTAAGTGAGAATGCTTTCCCCAAACATTTGCCTCAACCACCTACGCTAAGAGATGGCTGATGTCCCACATGATATACCAGCACTTAGATTAGGGCTGTAAGCAAGGAACTCAGGGAAGGAGCCAAACTTCACTTCCCCAAAGATCTCCACACCTCCCCCACGGCTGCCCACTGGCCACCGTTGTTGCGCAGAGTACATGGAAAGCAAAGGAATGATCAGCTGCTTCTCCACCGAGGCTTCCTGGGGGACACAAAATACCATTTAAAACATGTTGGCAGTTAGAGCTTTCATAAAGTGTATATCCTTCAGGCCTTGTTGAGAAGAAGAGTCTTCTTTCCAAAGGTATCATAGGGTGAGCAAGTGCAAGCAGCTGAGAGCATTCATATTGCTAAAGCAATCACAGCAAACAAATATTGACAATAACTACATAATTTTTTAGCTCTTTCCACACAAAAGAAATTTTTGTGCAAAGTCTATTTTGTGCAAAGTGCTATGCAAACTCTTTCATAGCAAGTGATGCTAATGGTCAACAGGAAGGAACTCCAAACTGATTGTACACTGGAGCTAAACACAGGAGCACTGATGTGAAATTTGGGGCTGGGAGTTTTTACACAGTTGATAATACTCAGCATAAGACTGGGAGTAATTTAATTTCATGCAATCAATGAAACAAATAGGAAAATGGTTTGTATGTGTGTGTGCTTATAAACTACAGTATGAATAAGTCATGTGCAATTCAGTAAAAGAAAAGAAGTAGTTGACCAAAACCTGTAAAGTACATCAGTGGATAACCAAAGAAGACACCAGCAAGTCATAGTTGTAATCACATATGTGATTACAAAATATGGAGACAAATGCCTGTCTCAGAAGTACAACCTGAAACTGGGAGACTACCTGTTATTAAAATAAGTGGCTTCATTCCACAATATCTTGACACATTCAGATAGGCCTACATTTCATTAGCTATCACATCATTATATCCCTCTTGATCTTGTTGTAATTCAAAATAGACTAGCTATGGAGACCACTCACTTTGCAAATAATGATTTTGTGACATACTATGTGCATATAGTTTTCACTGAGGAACAAGTTTTAACACCTAAGATATAAAAGAAAAAAACATGTTATGAGTCTGTTGCACAGTCACTAGTGAAGCACTCTGCTATATGAAAATACCATTTTGTGGGAAAATTTACAATTTCAGCAGTTTTCTATTCTGAAAAGAACAAAACCAAGAAGTTGATATGTTCTACAGATTAAGAATTTATTTTTTTCTGCTCAGTAATTTTGCTTGTAGGACAATCTAGTTGTGGATAGATTTGAAAGATTGATTATGATAAAATCAAAGTCATTTGTTATTTTGAAAGTTAAAAATACACAGCAGTCACTTATTCAAAACATTTTTTTCTTGAAATTGACATTCTTCCAAAACATGTTTNNNTACATATATATATATACGTATATATATATACACATATATATATATACGTATATATATATATACACATATATATACATATATTTATACATATACAAATACATACATTTATACTCCTGTTCCTCCTGGTCCACAATAGCAGCTGAGCTTCTCAGGCATCCTGCCTTGTTAAAAACCTCCTCCCTGAAAATGAGCTTTTTAATTTATTTTTTTTTCCCTAATAGAGCAATTTCCTGATGTAGATTTATGGATTTATTCCTTTTCTTGAACTTTCTTGGATTGGCCTAATTTGTACTTCTTTTCGCTCTCATCGCTATGCAGATAANAGGTGTTTGGATAAAAAAACCCTTTCCCTGCCCTAAAAAAAAAAAAAAAAAAAAAAAAATCATGAAGCTCTAGACCTCCAGGAAAGAATAGGATATCATATCAGATGTTAAAGGAAGATGTAAGAGGAAGATCTGCAGCTTTCTGTATTAAGTTTTATATAGAGGATAGTCTAAACTGCTGAACAGAATCACTGTGTCTTAACCATTTAAAAAAAAAATATATATATATATATATNAAAATGTTGGTCAGAAGACAATAACATTACTCGTATATATATATACACATATATATATATACGTATATATATATACACATATATATATATACGTATATATATATATATACACATATATATACATATATTTATACATATACAAATACATACATTTATACTCCTGTTCCTCCTGGTCCACAATAGCAGCTGAGCTTCTCAGGCATCCTGCCTTGTTAAAAACCTCCTCCCTGAAAATGAGCTTTTTAATTTATTTTTTTTTCCCTAATAGAGCAATTTCCTGATGTAGATTTATGGATTTATTCCTTTTCTTGAACTTTCTTGGATTGGCCTAATTTGTACTTCTTTTCGCTCTCATCGCTATGCAGATAATGTTTGTTCCTTTCACTGGGTTGTTAGAGAATAAGTCATTTTGATGTTTGTGCCCCATTTTTATAAGTGGCTAATGCTGTGTAATGGTTATGGATTATCTGTAGTTTTCACGTAAGTAGAAGAAATTACTCCAGAATTTTGCCTCTCTGAAGGTCAGAGATGCAAAGCTAGAAATGTAAGCCAAGACACTAGGTTCCCAGTCCCCAGCTACTGCCATGCCTCTTTGTGCAGTACAAAATTGTTTTAGCACAGATTTTCCCCCAAAATATGGAGAATGCTTCTGATGCCACGAAGGGAAGGTAATACATGATAATCATAGGCTATTTCACCAGCAGTGGGAAAAGGCTGGCATAGACTTGAGAGAATACTCAAATATATATAGATAGAGAGTAAAATTCTCTACTTACTGATATGTATATATATATTTTTAATATTTCTACAAACTATTGTTTCAAAATAGTATATTCTCCTGCTTCAATTACAACTGTTTTCCTTTCTAGTCTGTTCCCTTTCTTCCTGACTTTGTTTCTTTTATGCTTCAGATTCATCTTATTTCAGTCCAGAATATCCATTTTTTTCCTCTGCATGGATTCCCAAATTGTCACTTCTTAATTATAGAAAAGTCATTTTATTTGCTGCAGGAAAAAAAAAAAAAAAAGAGGGAATTTGAAGTTCTTGCTAAAAATTACCTGTGGTGATTGAGGGCAAAATCCACACAGAGAGTTATAGCTAAATACATTAAAGGTTTTAGGCAGCAAAAATTGTGACTTGGATGCACTTGTCTGTATTAGCAAGTAATTCAGCACAACAGGAGCAGACCTGTAGATCAAAGCAGCTGGTGCTGAGATCTCTATATTTAAAGTACGTGATCAATGTGTTTTACCATGGACTAGATTTAGTTTGGTGTCTTGGACCAAATGTTATTACCTTATACTAGTCTGAGGCTGTTCAAAGGACTAATTAGTTCAGATCTTTTTGTCCCCCCTGCAGGACAAAGTACATTTGGTACAGACTGTAAGCAGAGCTTCCAATTTACTTTCCTTGAAAAGAAGTCTAGTTCATGCACACCAAGACTGCTTTAGAAACCCAAGCAATGTATGGTAATTGGAATGCACTACATAACCACACTACTTCTCCCAGCCAAATGGTAGTGTAGTCTCCTAGTCTCTGAACAGCACAATCCACCACCACTTTGCCCTGGAGTTGCCTATTGCTAGCTCAGTTTTCTGTCTTAAAGTTCTATTTGTCTATGTCCTAAGAAGCACCTTAAGTCTTCTGAAGACTGAACAAGTTCAAGGACTTGTGTAAATCTTTCATCATGTCATCACATGGACTAACTACTGCAACCAGGAACCCATTGCTTGGGCAATTGCTTCACACACTAGGCTACAGTCATTCACCCATCTGTGTGGGCAAATAAATATTTAATATTTAAATATTCTGATCATATAGTGGCATGGTTCCTACAGCTGTGGCAAATGTCTTATCTCAGAATAGTGTCTGGGAGTAGCAGGTTGCAGTGCCAGAGCAGGCAGTTGGCAGAACTGAACCCAGCCTGCTGACATTTTGGACACCAAATCTGATCGTAGTTTTACTGGGGGAGCACCACCACTACATTCCCTTTCTTTTTATTTTAAAAGAAAAGCATTATTCCTTTTTTTGTTGGTGTTGTTGTTTTTTTTCTTTCCTTTTTTTTTTTTTTTTTTTTTTTTTTGTTTTTTTTTTTAAAAAAAAAAATTTTTTTTTTTTTTTTTGTGGGGTTTTTTTTTTTTTTTTTTTTTTTTTTTTTTTTTTTTTTTTTTTTTTTTTTTTTTTTGTCTTGCATTCAGTTTCTAAAAGGAAAAAAAAAAAAAGTATTTTATGTTTATTTTGCTAGCTGGATCAGGATCCTAAACGGATGGATGCACATCCTTAAAACCCTAAGCAGGGTACTTAACTTCTGGCTTGGTGGAATTTAGAACAGGCTTTGTGACTTGTATTCCCTTCTGTATCAAACCACCTGGTCAGTGTCCTGACTTCACATAACTCTCTGCTCTGTGTGCAGGGTGCCCACAGCCCAGACTGTTCCACCTGACTTCCTGGGGAATTGCAAACTATCCTTAAATAGGGATGCTTATGTGATATGTAAACAAGACACCAAAAGTGAAGTAATGAATTGCTCTGCCTTTTAGTACCTAAACTTCTCACCTCGAGTACTATGTGCAGTTTTGGGTGCCACAGTATATGAAAGATATGGAACTGTTGGGAAGTGTCCAAAGGAGGGCTACTAAGATCGTGAAGGGCCTAGAGAGCAAGACATATGAGGAGCAGCTGAAGTCTCTTGGTTTGTTCAGCCTGGAGAAGAGCAGACTGAGGGGAGGCCTCATGGCGGCCTACAGCTGCCTCACGAGGGGAGCACAGGGGCAGGCGCTGATCTCTGCTCTCTGGTGACAGTGACAGGACCCGAGGGAACGGCATGGAGCTGTGACAGGGGAGGTTTAGGCTAGATATCAGGAAAAGGTTCCTCACCGAGAGGGTGGTCAGGCACTGGAACAGGCTCCCCAGGGCAGTGGTCACAGCACCGAGCCTGACAGAGTTCAAGAAGCATTTGGACTACGCTTTCAGACACATGGTCTGATTTTGGGTTGCCCTTTAGGGACCTAGGAGTTGGACTCAATGATCCTTGTGGGTCCCTTCCAACTCGGGATATTCTATGATTCTATTCTATGATTCTATGAACTTTATATTGGATGTAACCATCAGACATTGCAATGTCTATAAACACAGTACCTGTCAGTTAAAGACTCATTTCTCTGCCCTGAGTTAGGCTTCCCATGCAAAGCATGGGAGATGGATAAGTAAGAGGGGGATTCAGAGAAATCAGCAAGCTGAATGAGGGATAGCTAGAAGGAAATACAATGGGACAGTAATACACGTACAACCTACACCTTAAAGGCATCTACTTTCTGCACTGAGCAAGCACCTACTGCCCCCTGAAAGTAAGCACATAAGCTAGACCTACCTTTTCTTCAAAATAATTAGAACATACTGCTAACTGATGCCCAAATAACCAGTACTTAGAGGACTTACCATTTGGGTAGATGACCTTTTAAAAACTTCCCTGCACATCTGAACTGGAGAAAATATTTCACTCACAGGCACTTTCAGGTCAGAAATGTGCCCTAACTACTGACTGAATGGCTATTTTGGGATGAAGTGAGCGATGTTCTCCGTTTGAAACTTTGCCAATTTGCATAATTGATTAAAGAGCTAATGGAGGAGGAATTTAAACCTGACACCTTTCCTTCACAGAAGAGTGGACTAACATTGGTCTGTGGAGTTAATTGCTGCTATTGTGAGTGAGTCTGCACGCAGAATCTGGGCAGGGCCAGGGCTGTGAGCATCACAGCACTTAGAGATGCTGGGCTGCAGCTGTATGAGGGCTGAAAAACATTAGTGGTGCCTGAATGCTGAATTTAGCATTGACCAAAGCATGAACTAAACCCCTTGATAGGCTTTATCTTTATACTTCATTAAAAAAGACAGAGTGTTAAAAAGCAATGCTTAGGAGCCTTTGGAACTACAGAGAGCTACTAATAATAGAAACCTTCAGCGAATTTAATGGTTTATAAAAAGCACATAGTTGCTAGTTTGGAAACTGAAGATCTCTCTTCTTTCACATGATAGATATAATGCAACGAGCAATAATATAACTTTCCCATAGTCCTTCATCACCTTGCCTCCATTTGTTGTTAGAAGATATTCAAGTCTATAGCCAAGGCACAAAATAAGCTAATGTCCAAGGGAGAAGAATGTATTAGTTCAGGGAATTGTATTTTGGGTGAAAGTAAATATCTATCATTTTCTCATAGATATTCATTTTTGACAGACTATTTACTGAAAAAGATCTTTACCAGTTCTTTGTCTATTTTCTTATTTAAGATTTTAAAGTCTTCATCGTAGAGACTTTTATCATATTTTTTCCTGTAGCCTTAAAAGCCACTATGTACTAACATGATAACTCAACATAATCTAATCGTTTTTACACTTTATTTTACAAAGTAAACCTTTACATAGGCTTTTGTAACACTAAAAAAGCCTTGCTGAAGTCCTTAAAAATCTGATTTATTCAGGTTGAATTAGGCATTCATACTTCCTAATGCTCCTTGAGCCATTATCAAATCATAGATATTGTTGTCCAAAAAAGTGGATTCTTTACCCGGTGTGCAATAAGCCAATTCTCACGCATTCAGGAGAGATATTGCTTTTATTCAAGCCTGAGTGCTCGGTGGATTTTCCACAAATCAAGCACACCCAATGCCGGCTTCTTCGTTACATTTAGACATTGAATTTATGCATATTCTACCTATTTAATACATAGTCATTCTAATCTACATGAATTGTATAATTATATGGTGTCGTCCTTCTTTTCAGGCTCCTTTTTAGGCTCTTCTGTGCATGCCCTCCTTTCTTTGGGGGTCTTTGGTGGTCTTTGGTGGTCTTTTCTGGTGAAGTACCCTAACCTTTATCCATATATGGTCATATGTCACCTAAGGACAACCCAAGGCTACTTTCTTTTGCCAACTTTCCTTTGTTTCTTCCAGAAGGAGCATTTTGTCTCTGATCAAAGGGAGCCTAGGTTAAATGTTAAACGTTAGATGTTGTTTTGTCCTGTACTACATAAATGATACTTGATTATAGAGATGCTCAATTAAACATAGACAATACCTGTTCTTCTCCTAGAGAGTGTGTTCCGTTACAATATTATTTCAGTGAAAGCTCTAATATTTGTGATAAGTCTTCTCTGGTAAAGATCATGGAAAAGAACAAGCCGTCAAAAATTATTATTTTCTCTTTAGACTGAAACCTTTCTGAAGCAGGAGTAAGTTGATAAGACCATTAGAATATCCCAGATAATTATGTAGTCTGTAGCTGCAAATCTGTTTCAGTTGGTAGGCTGTCTTTCCCTGTTAAGATTTTATGACTTCCTCTAAACCCAAAAGAGTGTTTTCATGGAAAATTTTTACCTAAATTGTAATGAGTTGGAAATGATTCTTTTTTTAACTATAACATAGCATTTCATTGTTGCATATATTATTCCTTTCAGATTATTAGTCTGCGGTTTTTTGATAGACCAGTTTTGGCCTGCAATCTTCCTAGACTTACAGTCCAGTGACTAGAATATATTTATTCCATAGTCTCTTAATCTTATAAATCATTGTTGGGCATATGTTTTTTTCTGAGTTCTGGAAAGGCTAGCTTTTCTCTCTGATACATAGATATGCCAGAACTATCATCACTTCCTGCTACAGTCAAATAAATCCTCAGCTACTGATCAGTTATACATTAATACGCCTGGGAAAGCCCACTGTAAATTTTTGCATTTTGAAATCCCCAGGTTTTCTTTAAAGGCAGTGAGTGAAGCTAGAAATGTGCTTCTGACTCTGAAGCATTTAACTAATTTATAAATCAGCCTAGCCTTCTATGTAAAGCCACCTAAAATGTTAGGTCTAAATATGGATATGATGATGTATTTTAATTTCTGTATTTATTATCTTCTTTTTGGTCATTAATCATTTGCATCTTTGACTCTCATTTTCTTCTGTATTTTCCCATCTTCTTTAGCAGCATTTTGTCATTCAGAGTCATGATTCTACCTGTAATACTATAATCAACCCAGAGTTGTGAGCCTGGAAAGGTTAAAAATGTATTCATGAATGGCTTTCGTTTCACCTCAATTTAGCCACCAAAAAGCAAGTTAACCTTCAAGGCTTCCTATGTAGTTGGGAGAGAGAGAAAGACATTTCTAGAGAGCAATTCTTTGCGCTTTCTGGACCTCTCTCTTAGAATAGGAGGAATTACCCTGTGAAAGTACTTGTTCCTCCCTCCGACTATAAGGGAACTTCTGTGAGTACTATGGAGAGTGTGCCTACCTTTTTTAAGATGCAATTTTATTATTTAAGACCATCAATTATTTTTATATAGGACTTCAGTTTCCAAAATCATCACCTGTGGCTGTCTTGGGCCATCTCTAGACAGCAGGAATGGAGCCAAAAGAGCTTGCTGTGCTCCCCCTGTATTTGGGAAAGCTGAGGAGTATGGTACAGAGAGATTTCAGCTGGCAGCACAGAAGCCATTGTGGGGCTAGAAGCAGCACAGCTGTGTTCCTGCAACACTGCACACTGAGCTAGGAAACTCTGCTGAAACCAGCTTAATTCACTGGCACAGTACTTCAATTTCCTTGAATTTTGTTTATGGCAAATAGACCGGTAGAATATTCTATGTATTTAGCAAGTTTCTTCCAGTTAACCGCTTTCTTCCAGTTTACTTGGTTTTGAACAAATCATTAGAAAAATTCAGCAAGCTTAGAGACATCCTGTACAAGTCATTTTCTGTTACAGAATATGTTCTCCCTGAGAACTAATACAATCATTCATTTTGTCCTGCTATTTCTGTATGTATGCACATCTATATTAAGGAATATGCTGATCACGGAAAATGTGAGAGCATCCTGATACCCAGTTCTGGAGTAAGGCTTATAGTAATGCAACTTAATTTAATTATAGAAAAGTCCTTTCATTCATTTCTGTGAATGAATACAAACTGAATGCTAATATATGAGTGCATACCATTAACTAGTGCTAAAACTAAAGGATACATGACCTACATTTATCAATAAATGCTCACGGTGGTATTCCAAAAAAGATTTTCTGAAGCTGTTCATGACATATCAATATTTCTTTTTAGAACTGCAAGGCTATGGAGGATAAAACTGCAATCTTCTTGGAAACCCTGCAAAGCAAGCCTGACTTTCTGTGCAGTTATTATCATTTTGCTAGCTGAATGGCTAAATCACTTAAATTCGACTCTGCAATATTAGTCCTACATACTGTTTTGTAAGAGGAAGTGTTTTGACTGGGTAGAGTTAAATTTGGTCTTTGCCAAAGGACGGATACATGAGGATGGAGACTGTTCCCCGTTTTGGTTTACTACTCTTTTACATAGGGATTACTGTCTGTTGTTTCACCTAGAAGTCCTTCTGGTTTGGGAAGTTATTACAATCTGTGTGAAAGGAAATCATAACCAATTAAATACAGGGCGCAATTTATTTTATCACTGTTATCTGCTTGGAGGAAATCGCTACTGCCCTCTCCTGTGAACTGTCAGAACATTTTCTCCTTTCCTGACTTTTCCCATTGCTCCAAGAAAAGAGTATGGAGACAACAGGTCCTGCTCTGTCTCCTGGGAGTAGATAGTTGACCTCAATTCTTTCATATACACATGAGTTCCTTGCTGGCCATTTGGGCTAAATGTATCAAGACACAAAAAAGAGGAACTAAAATCAGTTTTATAGCAGCGATATCTTTAAATTCGCTATACTCTTACAGATTCACTATTTAATTTTCCCTACTGCTAGGGGCACAGGAAAGGGCTGGTGATGCCTAATCTCATTATTTTATGATATGTGCTGTGTTGTGGTTTTTTTTTTTTCTCTTAATGCTCCAACTTAGAAAATTACAGTATTGCATGAAAATCTCAAATGCCATTAGACAGGAAAAAAGAAAAAGAAAAAAAAAAAAAAGCTAGGAACAAACATATTACACTTTTTATGCAAAATCCTTCTAAGCCTACTAAATATTATTGTCTCTCAGTTCTGTTAGCAAACAGATATGATTTAAATTATTTAAATTAGATTAGATGTTTTAGCCTGAAACAAATTATGAGAAAATTATGAGAAAATTGTATGAGCATATAGTAATGTGAGCAGTCGAACTGCTGGATCACAGTAGTTATAACTTCCAGCTGCCAGTGGGGGTGTTGAGGGTAGGTGTAGGTTAATCATATCTGTAAGGATGAAGTGTTTCCAAACCCTAAGTTTCAAGCTATCATAAGTGTAGAAGGCAGATTCAAAGTATATCCCAAAACAAAACAAAAAGAAAACAAAAAGGGTAAAGCATATTTTAAAAGCCTGCACATGTTTTTCTTTTTAAATCACATAATTTTTGAGTCTATCTCATAGTTTCATATGGCTTGAGTTACAGTTTTTGAGCTCTTTTGGCAGTTCTGCAAAACAATCTTTACCACTGGGGTAGTTAAGATGGAGCCTAAAGAGTGACAATGATTTTGAGTGAGTGCACTGAAGCTGGATAAATTTATGCTGCAAAGATGAGACAGAAAACTTTTCTATTTTATACAGACTCTTATATAATTTGACAAATCTTCAATTATTTTTTTTCTCTCCCTTTTTAAGAACTATGAAGTTGTGCAGAAAGAAAGACATATTTTGGCTTATAGAAGTTTTATTTCTTGTGATAAAACAAAACAAGGCTAGTAGGAATAAAACCACTCTACTTCTACACAAAATAATTTTCATGGGCTAGCAGTTAAGAAATTATCTTTTTTAGACATAACTTAAACCTTAGTAAATCTTAATCCCAATTTCCCTCCCATACTTTGATGAACATATACTTAGGCAGGTAGTACTATTGAAAACAGTGTCTGTAATCCTACTCATCAATAAGTTTATAAATTAGGGTGAGTAAAGAAAGGAAAATTGGGCCCTGAGCCACAATCAGTGTGGAAACCTCTAATGCTATAATTATAATCCTTTGCAAAGTAGTACTCCCCTCAACTGCTCATCTTGCTTCATACCTAAAGTTAAGCCTTACACTTGGATCTTTGGTGAGTCTATGTGTCTTCCTGTTATGGGATAGGGTGTGGGAAATTGGTCATGCTAACTCATTATGTTTTGATGCTGTGAGCTGCAGCTTTCCCAGAGCAGCTGCTTTTTCTGACAGACATAATGCTCTACACTGGGTCTTTGATTTTCTGCATATTTTACTTGCTCATTAGGTCTTGCTCTTTGTATATTGCTGCTTCATTCATAGTACTTATTCTACTGTATGTTCCCAGATGGTCAAGTATTTTCATCTGTGTTTTCTATTTTGCTTTTGCAGAAGTTGCTGAAAGTTTTGATAAGCATCAGTGGAGGCAGGTTTAAATTATAACTTAAGAAAATAATAGGAGAAAGGGGTGTGAATCACTGGGTGCTCAACTGTAACAAAAATAGCTGGGGAGGTGCAGAATAGTGGGGATGCACACTTTTCTACTGCAGTTTTGAGAACTAAAAGAGTATTACGAAGAGCGAAAGGTCTGCACATGAGCACATGCCACTTACTGGAATTGTCCCTCTGACTATCACTTTCACTTGGAAAATACTCAAGTCTCTGGCTGTGTACTGCCAACATTCATTCTGAGCCCCCCATATGGACAGAGAAGGTATTGTTTAATATCTTGTGTATCTGATGATTTCTCGCTTACACAGGAGAGGTTCTTGTTTGAGTTTTGCTTAGGAGAAAAAAAGTAGTAGCATTTCTATCACTTACGCTTCGTGTTTACTAAGTCATCTGTTTTATCATTAGTCACAATGGATTGTATCTGAGTTTTAGCTTTATGTGTTTTTTTACTGGTATAGGTATAATGCTCCATGAGCATCTGCATTTTGTTAAATTATTACCAACACTGTGCTGTAACGATTTAAATATATTAACTACCTGATATTTTTAGAAATTAATGACATTTTTGTAATTTGTGCTGGGAATAGTACCCACAAGAAGTAATCATTCCCATTTTAAATTTTATTCCCATATTACGTTTCAGACCATGGTATTCTTTAGAATAGACTTACAGATCAGTGGAATACAGGAATTCATTTCTTTCTGATATTTTCAGGAAAATATTTGGGTTGGTTTTTATTCAGATTATTGAATTTTAGGTCACACTGTGTTTGATTTTTTTATGTTTTTTGTTACAACTTCATTAAAACGGGCTCTGGTTTGCAGACTTTTTCGGTGGGCAAATGGATCTTCAAAACAGAAACTCTCAATTCATTTAATGGGATACCTGACTAGTCTGTAGCTCAACAGCGTATCCTCTACATGATTCAAAGATTGCTGTGGTCTTGTCCTGTTATTCCTCTTGAAGGATCAACTGACTTTACGCAGATAAATACAGATTTTAGATAGCTTTCACAATTTTACTTCTGGTTCAATACCGAGAAAGTCTTGAGTCACTGTTCTTTTGTCAGCCAGTCTTTATAAGATGCCACTGCGTAGGATTCAGAAGACTTATGGTGGAGATCAGACTTCTAACTGAGAGAATATTCAGTTTCAATAAGTATTTTGAAAGATATTCTCTTCCTGAATGCTAGTTTTTTTTTTTTGCAGTTAACATAATTTTGCTCTGGGCTTTGGCAAATAATATTAAAGGAAGAGTACTTTGCTTTGTACTCTTCCTATTATTTCAGTTCAGGGATCCTTGGAAGCATCAGTGCCAGGCCTCTAGGAAGTACCTTCACAGAGTCATTCCCATTGCTCAGTGTAACTCAGCTGCCTTGTCAGAGCATCACAAATGTGCTGGGGCATCCAGAAAAAGACACAATCCTTGATGTTCTGAAGTTTTGCTACTCCCTGCTGCTTTGAAACTAGTAATGCTGGGTCACAGCAACCAGCAGCAGACCTCACAGCTCCTCTGGATGCCCTCCAGGCCTGTCTGTAGACACCCATCAGCTGGGGAGCTGTCATGAGGAACTCGCCACAGAGATGAAACAAGAAGTTTTAAAATCACTGTCCTTCACTAACACCCTGCCAGGCTCCCAAAATAGTCTTGGAAGGTGCAGGATGATAGAACTGCTTCTTCACGGGGACTGCAGAGCCAACCCTTGTAAATGTGCTTGTTTTCAAAGGGAATGAAAAGTCCTCTGTAACACCTGTCCTCCAGGAAATACTGATCATCTACTGTTCAAACCTGCTGAATAAAATTGCTTTCTAAACTATTTTCTAATGAAGGGAACACATTTTTTTTCCCAAAGCAAAAGAAAACCCATCCCAAATTCCTAGCCAAAATATTCCACAATGAGCTGTTGTATACTGTTTTAAGAGCTTTAAATGTTGTGTTCAATGTGATTTGATTTCTGTGTGTTACAGCCTTGTTATAGTTATCAGTCCATTCTCCACACTTGGAAAGTCTTGGTAGAAGTGATAAATTTCACTCCTTGGAAATTATGATTTTTTTCATGACTATGTAAGGATGTGTTCTTTGGAGTAAGATGTAGCTTTTCTTCATATAGATTTGTAGTGAGTGCTAAATGAAACTAAATTATGCTGGATATAGATATATTTACTTTAAATAATGTGAAACTTTGCACACATAGAAATAGATCTCAATATTAAGTTTAGAAAACTGCTGGGGTACGGTCAACATAATCTGTTTTCTATCAGCACTTCAAATTTATTCTGGTTTTGATTCTTACCGTCTCTTTACAGCAACAATTATTTTTATTTATATAATGAAGTATTTAAACTCAGTTCAGTACATATTTTTGTAGATAGTATAAAAATCCCTTGCTATGATACTAAGTGTAAGTTGTCTGTTTTCTCAGTTAAATTCGTGCACTAATAATTAAGAAACCATTTTTTAACTCTAAGTTTAGAACTTTCTTACTTATATAAACAGACTAATTAAAACAAAATAAAGAAAAAAAAAGAAAAAAAAAAAAAACAGTGTCTTACTGAGTTCCTTTTGAATGGAGACAGTTTATGTTGCTGTTCACACAGGCAGTTTTCCAAGACCTTTAAACTCCACTGACCAATATAGAAGAGGAGCAAATACAGCTTCAATGTTCAGCAGAATAGAAGTTTTCTGACCCTTCAGCTGTCCCAAACCAGTTTTGTGAGGAGATTTAGCTTGTCAATTTTTTGTTTGTTTGTTTGTGTTTCGCAAGGAATAGACTGTAGAGAATATAGACAAGTGACTTTTCATTTTTCAGAGCTCTGTAGTTTTATCTGGAATCCTAAAATTTTACTGTAGTTGAATGATTTTGAATATGTCTGCTCTGCTGTTTTCTCAGGAAGGTAACATTTCCCCATGACACAGACTGATGGAGCTTTGGTTTGGTTTGGTTTCTTTTTTTTTTTTTTTTTTGAGAATATTGAGAGAAACTGAGTTGGTGAATGACAACTTTATGTCCAAGAGGATTTGTCTCTTTATGATGAAAGATTTTTATCAGTAAGAAATTACAGTGAACGTATTATTCAAAGTGGATAATTTAATGATCTTTCAATGTTGTGCTAAGATGTAAGGATAAAAAGGTTGTGTTTTTTTTTCTTTTACTGACTAAAAATAATGGCAGTATGTAACAGATTGAGAATGTTCATTCAGATAAGGGACTTAAAGAAAACAATTAAAGACAGAAGAAATGAAATAAAACAGTTTTATACTTAGCAAGGAGAGAGAAGGAATAAGAAATATTGAAGACTGTAACAAGCACTGCAGATGAAATTGTTGATGACACAATGACTGAATTACCAAAATCATTTCTAAATGTGTTTTCAGTTAGAGAAATAGAAATTGCCTTTAAAATTACTAGCAAAGGAAAGTAGATCTATAAAAAAATCAATCTGGTAGCATAAATTCTAAGGGACAAATGATTTATAAAGAGATAGGTATCAGGTACCTAGTTTATACAGCCCTATTTCTGAGGCATACAAGTGCAACTGTCCTTCAGGTTCAAGGGAAAACCTCCTTCTGAGAGCAGTCACATATTAATTACTTGAAAAGACTGATCTGGACTTTGCTTGAGAAAAAGAAAAACAGTGGCTTGCAGCAAAAGTGGTCGTGCTCATGTCTATTATGGCAGCTTCACCCAAGCTACCTCACTGTATGAGGGAAATCCACTTTCCTTCGCCCTGCCCACTTTTGGAAGGGGATTGTAACCCACAGGATGTTCTCATTTGTTCTTTCCTCTTAACTGTTTCCCATTGAGGTATTGTGCAGCAATAGAGAGAGTGGTATACATGTAGTCAAGAATAAGCAAAAGGATGGTTTTACTCTCTATTTAAGATAGGATGGTCAGATAAAAAGAGGAAACCTTGGCTTCTGCTCCAGGGGATACTTATTTAATATTAAGAAGACGTTAAGCAAGATGAAATATTCTCCGATACTACATACAGAACTGCAACTATCAGTGAAGGCATAGAAATAACACAAAAGGCACTACATTCCGAAAGAAAGCCAGGGGTCAGTCTTCCCTTCCTCTGTTCGAACATTTGGCACATACTCCATTTATTAGAAACATGCTAGATAATATTGCAAGATATACATGAGATGACACTTCTTTCAAATATTAAACTATGAGTGGATACTAGATACCTCACTATGGATGCTTGTTTCTCCTGTTCGTTGGGAAAAAAAAAAAAAAAAAAAAAAGTAAATCTCATTTATGCTAAAGATGTGGGGTGTTCTTCCTTAGGAAAACAAGGAAGTTGGGTCTGTGAAGGGATGGGATCAGATACAATTTTCAGTTAGGTGCCCATCTTCCATGTCTATAGATATGGACCAATGGCAGGGCTAAGGTGAAGGCTGTTCTCTTTGCATGTACAGCGTTTGATGAGCTAAAAATTCCACTCCAAATTTCTGTGTGGACCTGCACAGTATGTGAAGCCTAGACTTGGGGCTAGAAAGACCTTACAAATTCAGAGATTCCAGCACAAGACGCAGCGTATCTCTGTTCCAAATAATCTAAGAAATCTTGTATACTGAAATATATTTAAAGAAATCATACATAATAAATCCAAAAGTAAACTTCTGAAAGTAGTTAAAGACATCACTTTTTTTATTAAGGGAATATAACCAACTTTGCAGTTTCTATGCTAAACTGTTGCTTACGTATTATGTTATGTAAACTACTTTATTTTATTTTTTCATTTTGATGACATTAGCAGTGAGTGGAACTAAAACTGCTCAGTTAAGGTTAAGTAAGAAGAGATGGTCCTCCCTCTAGATCAAAGTTAGAAACTATTCATGCTTAGATTTAGGTGTCGTCATTGTCAGACAGGAGGTAGCTGATACTGAGAGCTGTAATTCTTGTGTCCTGGTTGAGAGCACTGAGAGAACATTAGACTGGCTAAAGAAATGGGCATAGAAAGGAAATCTCCAGACAAAGAGATCATGATTGACCCTGACAGATTTCATCCTTCAGCTCCTTGCAACAGCATCTAACTCTACTAATGCTGTCCAAACAAATCAATGAATAATAAAAATAATTTCTACTAGTTCTATTTAATGCCAAATATAACAGGTGGAGAATTGTTTCTTTTTAATCCTAAATGAACAGCCAAATTAGCTCAAGGTGGAGGCTGTGTTTGGAGACTGAATTAGGCAACGCAGTAATTCCTAAGTCGACTTATTACTGAAAACATAATTTTTTTTCATCCCAGTTTGAGTCTTGATGGTGTTCTTACTAGCAGGGAACAATCTGTTTAATGAACCTTCAGTGATTATGGCATTTTCAGTCTTTCTTTTATTTCTTTTACTCTACCTTTTTTCCCCCTTTTTTTTTTTTTTTATGAAGGTAATATTAAAAGCTAAGACGAACTGATATTGCATCACATCATCCAGCCTGATTTACCTTATCTTTTATTGTTTGATATTCAGCTTCATAATCTCTTACCTATAAAGGGTCAATGCTAGTGTTGTTAACTGATCACTCTTTCTTTCAGCTTGGGAAATCTGATGTGCTGTTACTGCATTCAGTTTTGTTCTGTTTTGCAGCCCCTAGCTGACAATAGGTAACGCTTTTCCCATTCCCAAGAAACCAAGTACCTCCTGTGAATAGCTCCCTTGTACAAGCTTCCTTTGTCTGAGGTCTTCTCACTCAGCAGAATCAACACTATAATAAAAATGTCAGTTTAGTTTTTAGTATGAAATGCTTGACTTTTTTTAACAAGAGAGGAGCACTCAAAGTTGAAGCAGTCATGAAAGAAAAACTCCTTTCATGACCGCTAGAATAAGTGGACAGGGACAGTGAGGGAGAAAGCAAAGAGTGGGAAACTGGCTTTCCTCCAAAACAAGAAAAAGCTACATTTAAGGACATAATTGAAGGATTTGATATTCCTTTGAAGAATTAACACAGCATAATCTTTTTAAATGAATAAAAGCTAAATATATAATAATCCCATGTAACGTATATATATAAAAATGAATGTTTGAAGTATTAATGGACGAATTTGCAAATATTTTTAGATGAGGAAAACAAGTGAAAATACAATTGCTGTCTGGGTTTAAAACTACAAACACAAGCACGCAAGCCCAATTATCTACAGTGAAGTAGCATGAGAAAAAAGGAAATGAGAAAACTTGAAAAAAAAAATTAACATCTTGTCAGCATACTGACTTCTCTGCTTGCTTAATAGAAAAGGGTGTTATCGGTTTTATTTCCTTTGAGGATAGGGAAGAAGCTATTATAGTGCAGAATCCCTTGTGCCTATGAGAAAAGAGCTGAAAATAGATTGAAAAACGTGTGGGAAAAGCAGGCATAATCAAAACTAGTTACTCTACAGAAACATTTCATTTTTTTATATCCCAGCTAATGACACATTTTACACATTTTTCTGTTTACCTAAAGAAGCTGCTAATAGTATTTTATGTAAGCACAGAAAGGAAACTGAATTATGGCTAGTTTGCAGAGAACTCAAATTCAATAATTGCTACATAAAGCAAGCTTAAACAAAGATATTCAAGCCCAATAAAAAGGGGCATTCCCATAAATACAAACAGGGTCTAATTAACAGAGAATCATAGCTGAATATGTGACATACCCTGAAGGTTAAGTATTGTTTTATGTGCCTGGAAACAGGCGTGGGAGGCAAAAATTAAGATCTTTTCATCACTGAGGCACAGTGAAACTTGTCAATAACAACCTCATAAAGGCCACAACTTTCATCATCTTTATAACCGATGGCTGCATAACATAGGATGATTAATACAAAACATGTCTCCTGGGGATGGAGGTTTGTGGTTAGGAGAGGTGGATGAGGCTATCCAAGCGACTTGCAATATTTATTTCGTATGAAAACATGATTTTTCCCTTTTCATGAGCACAGCTATGTACGTCTGCATATCAGAAACCTGTGTGATGCCCAAACTGAAGAAGGACAGGGTTGAAACACATTTTGGGGTTGATAGGCACCAAAGTGGGAATTTGGCTCTAAGTCACCAGAGAAGCAGACATTCCTCTGCTGGTGATTTGGGTCTTTTTACAGCAAGAATGAGACTGGTGTGTTGAAAGAGGTGTTTAGCAGGGAATGATAAGGGGAAGAATTTGGGAGAGGAGGAAATAATGGAAAGGAACACGTACAGACAACTCCAAACTCACTGTTTCCAAGTCAACCTTCTCATTCCTCTATGGCTTTCTACATGATCACAGAATCACAAAATGGCTGCGATTGCAAGGGACCTCTGAAAGTCATCTGGTCCAACCCCAATGCTCAAGCAGGGACACCTGGAGCAGGTTGCCCAGGACCATGCCCAGGCAGGTTTTGAAGATCTCCAAGGAGGGAGACTCCACAACCACTCTGGGAAACCTGTTCCAGTGCTTGGTCACCCACAGTAAAGTGTTTCCTGACGTTCAGACGGAACCTCTTGTGTTCCAGTTTGTGCCCTTTGCCTCTTGTCCTGGCACTGGGCACCACTGAAAAGACCCTGTCTCTGTCCTCATTGCACCCTCCCTTCAGGTATTTATACACCTTGATAAGATCCCTCCCGAGCCTCCTCTTCTCCAGACTGACCAGTCCCAGCTCTCTCAGCCTCTCCTCAAAGGAGAGGTGCTCCAGTCCCTTGATCTTCTTGGTGGCCCTCTGCAGGGGGGTGTTGATGATATCAAACAGACCTGATGGCTTTATCTTGATTTGTTGTGTTATTGCCTAGGATGCTTCCTTTTGCTGCTTTCTCCTTCTCTTGGATTGTAATGTATTTTCACTGCAAATTTCATAATACAATTAGAAACATTACAGCACAGAAGAACGTATCACTTGGAAAAGTGATAGAACAGCAATTGGCAATGAACAAGGGAACAAGTCAAACTAGCACTGGGGAAAGAATAAACACGCAAAATTGTCCAGACAGCTGATATCTGTCTCATCTACTGCTACTGAATAAAGATCTTGTTTGCATTGGAAGTGGCCAGGAAACCAGCACAATTCCTCAGAGAAGTTCCAGTTTGGTTGCTCTTTTTCACAAACAAAGCATGAAACTACCACAGATGAATTTAACAAGCTGGGGAATATCTATGAGATCCCCAATCTTTTAAATATGTTTTGTATTTGGAAAACATCGTCTTAAGTGCTATTGGAAAGAATTGTTTCCCAGAGACAAAGAGTGCTCGACTTGCTAGATCTGGTCAAACTGACTGGCACTGACTGTGCCACTGTAAAATTTAACTTTTCCTGCATCCCATCTTGTGGAGGTTTCAAATTACATCAGCCCTGATTTCCACTTCTCTCTTTTTTTTTTTTTTTTTTAATTGCTAAGTGCTTGTTATACTTGTATCTGTTTTTTAACTTAATACATGGTGGATTTTGCTTCACTCTGTTGTAACAGTATTGCAGCACACTTCCCCTTGCTACCAAGTACAATATAAGCTGAATGCAGCATCTTTGACCCAAATTACAATTGCTTTGGTTCTCTGAACAGATGGAAACTCTGTTGTATATCACCTTTTTGTCAAGAGGAGCTCTTCAACTAAACCAATGCAATTGGAAAGTTAATCTAATAAATGTAAAAAGACCAAATAAACTGTTTTCTTTAACTGTCATCCTCTCCAAAATACCCTGAATTTTTCCTTTTCCATAATTTGTAGCAATGTTCTCAAATTCACTGGAAATGGAAGCAATCACATCTTATACAAAATATTACAGGATGTATTCCCATTCATAAATAGCTCTGTACCATATTGCCAAACTTTTGGCAATTAGCATATATTTGTAACATTATAAAAGATAGAATAGAATAGAATAGAATAGAATAGAATAGAATAGAATAG
>VXAA01000244.1:206741-248190 GCA_013399115.1 Anseranas semipalmata
TGCTGTCTTGGTTGCCAGGGCACACTGCTGACTCACGTTGAGTCTACTGTCAGCCAGCACCCCCAGATCCCTTTCTGCTGAGTTGCTCTCCAGCCACTCATCTCCCGGACTGTACCTGTGTCCAGCATTACTCTGTCGCAGGTGAAGAACCCAGCATTTTCCTTTGTTGTGTTTCTTGCCGTTGATGATTGCCCAAAGCTCCAGTCTTCCAGATCCCACTGCAAGGCCTCTCATCCATCCAGAGAATCAGCAGCACCTCCCACTTTAGTGTCATCAGCAAACTTGCTGAGGATGCATTCCACTCCTGCATCCAGATCATTGATAAAAACGTTGAACAGAACTGGCCCTAGAGTTGAGCCCTGTGGAACACCACTAGTGACCATCCCCTAGCCAGATGTAGTCCCATTAGCTACAACACTTTGACCTCTACCGTTGAGCCAGTTTGTCACCCAGCATAGTGTGAACCTGTTTATCTCACAGTTGGACAATCTGTCCAAAAAGACACTGTGAGGGATGGTATCAAAGTCCTTACAAAAATCCAGAAAGATTACATCCACTGCCTTCTCTTCATCCACCAAGCAGGTGACCTTATCATAGAAGGCGATCAAATTACTAAGGCAGGATTTTTCCTTCGTGAACCTATGTTGACTATGCCTGATAATATCTTTGTTCTTTAAGTGACTTTTGGTAGCACCCAGGATAACCTTCTCTATAACTTTTCCAGGTATTGAGGTTAGACTAACAGCTCTGTAGTTTTCTGGGTCTTCCCTCATGCCCTTCTTGTAGATTGGTGTAACACTGCCTAGCTTCTAGTCAGCAGGGACCTCCCCAGACTCCCAAGACCTTTGGTAAATTGTTGAGAGAGGTCCAGCTATAAGATCTGTTGACTCCTTCAGTATTCTGGGGTGAATCCCATCGGGCCCTATTAACTTATTATAGCATAAAGATTAAAAAAGGCTAACACAAAAAATGGCATCTTTGTTACCCAGTTTTCAGAGTGTTCTCCAGCAGAATGTTGCTGAAGGTCCTACTTTGCTGCTGGAGAGACAGGGAGCAAGTTGTGAAGCTCCTATGGATTCAATGGAGTAAGATTTGATTATTTTTTTTTTTTTGAAAGATCCCAAATTCCGTAACAGACACATGACATAGGAGAGGATATTTACTCTTCCAAACCTTCAGAGTTTGTTGTCTGAGACTGGAAGTAAAAAGCCTACCAATTCCAAACAATCTTTTTCTCCAAGTTTTACAAGAATTTTCTGACAGATACATCTGTACTGCTTGCCTAATAATAACAATTGTCTGCATAATTGGGAGCATAAAAAGAAGCAGGTAAGCCTTTGAGGAAAGCCAACTAAGCATGCAAACACTGCTTGTAATTGGTACATAAATTTAGGTGTTCTAGTTGCATGTGTATTTCCTGCTTAATGGCAATATTTAGCAGGTCAATACTTGCTCTGCTTTACATCTTTCCAAGCTTAAAGCAGTGATCCTTCAATGCATCTGACTCTACATAGGTTTTACAGGGCCATATATCCAAAATCAAATATTATAAGCAAAACATGTTATTTCATCCATCTCCCTTTTTCCACAGGTAATAATAATAATAATAATAATAATAATAATAATAATAATAATAATAATAAACAGAACAACATGAAACAATAACTTGTAGATAATTCACAGTTTTCTCACATGTAGTTTCAAATTTAGGGTTGAGCTTCAGTGTTCAAGCTTTGTATGGGCCATCTTCTGCATCAAAAGGTTTTGAGGATAGACTTCATCTGACCACTCATATAGACCAGCTTGCTTTTCTTCTTCAAAAGTCAAGTTAAAGGCCATTTCCTCCCTTAATTTTCCTTCATCCCAAGCACAAAGCAAATGTAAGTGGTTCATATACTCCAATTTCAAGATTTTTTTTTTTTTTTTTTTGCCAGTTGAATGAATTTCATCAGTCCTCACTGAACTGATCAACAACTTCTTCAACTTTTGCTTTTTTATTCTAATGCTAACTTTACTTAGTTCTGGATTCCTGGAACTCTCCTTCACCTCCCATCCCATCTTTCCATTAAATTAATTAATTAATTCTTCTCTGTCCTCCTTGTCTGTCAGTTTTTCTTCCTTCCAATTCACAACATGTAACTTCTATGCTCGTCCATGTTTCTTCTAACCCCTCAGATCATGGCCATATTCACTACCTACTTTCATCTGTCGTTACTGTTTCCAGCTTATCCAGGTCACTGAATTCTGGTAAATCTCAAAATAGAAATGATAGTGAATCCTAGTCCACCGATGACTGGTCACATGTCCATGAAGATTAATAATGGTAACGTGTTCTGAGGCAGTGACTGCATTTCAGCGACCAGGTTCCATTTCTGGGTTGCAGGGGTAAATCGCATTCTGTAGCACTTTGAAGAACATGCAAGGAGCAGCAGTGCTTTGATGAAGCTGCACCCAAAAAAGAGTTGGCTGGCTGTTAGCCAGCAATCTAAAATTGTGTTCACACCCTTTCTAATTGAAAGTGAAGCCCATACACACCATAGGAGATTTTCAGAATAAATACTAAATTAGAATGCAGACAACATGTACAGTGACAGTGCTGATGACCGCTTTTTATTACTAGTTTTTTATAAGTAACAGATTTAGTCCCCATCATTATAACTCCTGACAGTAGCTGTCCCATTTAGTTTGTGTGCAGGTTTTAAATTGAGACATTATCAGTTGATGAATAAATGTTCCACTAACGTCTCAGTAACATCAATTGTCACTGCATGCAGCTATTAATATAATAATCTCATATGCGCAAATAGTTGCATTGCCATTAAAAATTGTGAAAATTGGAAAGTTAGAGAAATAACAGAACACCAATTGTTTTATTTCACTACTTGTCACAGCTGACATCATTCTACAAGTTTGCATTCTGCAAGGATTCACAGGAGTTTGTTGTTTGGAACATATCATCGCTATAGCATTCTCTTATGGTTTCCATTTCATTTGAAAAATACCTTCATAATACTTGATTGTGGCATATGTTTTTTATTTTCAGAGTGAACAACATATCTATTGCCTCTTTTAGAAAGATAAAATATCTTTTTAATGTTGAGGAATGTGTAGGAGAAAAGAACAAGACGTACACCAGAATAATAATAAAACTTTTTATTCACAAACTTGGTAACAAAATAAAACATAAAATATAACTAATAGTGTTTGACTGAGTCCTCACAAGATCTTTTTTACAGAAAGAGGTCATGAGTCAGGTCTGAGATTATAGCCCAATTTCCAGCTGAACTCAGAACAAGCCTGGAGTCTTAATTAACAGAAAAATAGAAGTTTTGCAGTTTGAAGTAAAGATATAATAAGTACTTAGTAGAATTCAGTCACTAAATTATCAATATGTTTATCATTCTTCAATTTAAGTATTTTTGTGAACTCCCATGTTTACTCTGACATATTTGTAAAAAGTTCTTCTTTATCAGGCCTCTTAACTTTTCTTAAGAACAACCAACCCTCTTCTGATCATTGTAGTAAGTCTCTTCGGATCATTTTCCTGATAGAATAAATTTTACATAAATGGAAGGGATCGAAATCTATATCAGATATTTCAATGCATGTGTGGAAGGAGCTTTACCAGGGAGACTTTTACTTCCTAAGATACAAACATTACCTGATGAAAACAAAAAAATTCACCATTGGTTGTTTTTCAAACTTGGACAAATATGATGGCAGGTTTTCCCTGGAAGGGGTCAAACCCAAAGATGGTAGACAAATAAACACATGAGGTTTAGGTGATCTTCAGTTCCAATTCTTCTAGACCCTAGAAAGGGAAAATGAAGCTGTGTCAGATGTTATACTGATGTTAAGATGTTACAATGGCTGCTATTACAAAGAAGCTTTTGAAGGCATATGTTATAAAATAGACTCCAGTACAGATAGATTTTTCTGATATTAGTCTCCCGAGACTGATGTTGCTATGACTGATATAAATCAGCTAAAAAATAGGAGGAACCTGAAAGAAACTTATTTTCATTTATCTAAGAGTGAAGTATAAAAGAGTATCAGAGACGAGGATAGTCAGGTAGGTAAAAGAACATCAGTAGATTTCTAGAGTAACTTAGATTTCTTTCTCAAAGGTAGAGTACACAATATTTTGACTTTTCCTCCTACATTTTTTCCAAATTACACATTTTTGCAATTTGCTTTTCTGAAGCAAACTTTATATCACTGAAGTTATAGTAAACTCTTTTCAACACCTCCATTCAATCCTACGGCTGCTTGCAACATTAATTAAACCATGGTTCCCATCTGCATCTAAACTAAATGTTAGGTTATTCACTATCATCAATGCAATCAGGATCAGATTTCTTATAACTAATTAGTGAGATCACAAAAGCTGTCTTCTTAGAGACATTTACCCACATCAAATTGCATTTCATGGTGTAACAGAATGTGAAAAGGAATCTTAATCTGCCTACAGACATCCCATTGATGTTATGTTTTTAAACACAGGACTGGAAAAGGAGAATGTTTTTTTTTTTTTTTTTTCCCCTGTCATAGACTACAGTAGACAAAAGGTTTATTTTATACTCTTCCAGAAGAGCAGGTATTTCAGAGATACAGTTTTGACAAACTATAATTAATATCCATTAATGTATAAAGGGAGAACAGAAAAGAAAAATTATTAATCTTTTACAGTAGTCATCACTTTTTTTCCTGTAAAATACTTGTAAAAATAAGTTTAATCCATTACTCTCTTTTGTGTTTTAAAGATTATTGCAAGTTGCAAAGAAAAAAACATGAGAAGCTGTGCAAATGAAGACAAATAAGAGGGATGTGTATATTAACAAACCAAGAAACACTGATCCACTCATTGCTGTAAGCAGATAGTCCATTTTTATGAATTTTCTAACATCTGTTCAAACTCTTTGAATATCACCAACATGCAAATCCTGAGCCTTGTGGCCATTCCAGATATTCTAGACTGAGTACGTGGTCTTGATTGCTGCAAAGCTGATCTCCAGAAGTTATGCCATATCTTCAGGGGCCGTTATGATACTGCCTGATACTGGGAAAGACATTGCTGTTACTTTCCAAAACACTATATTCTCTGAAATGCAAAATATATAGTAATGACAGTAATACAACTAAAGCATAAAAATACCATAAAGCATGGAGTAACAATTTTATGACAAAATTCTACTATTTATAGAGTAGATGTAAAATAAGGATAAAACTGACATCAATATCTCTTTTATATTTTCCTATTACAAAATTGCTTGCAGTTCACCACAAACTTAGCAGAGCAAAGGTATAAAATCCGAATGTAGTGGCTTATAGTTCATCACATTAATCAATTAATTATTAAATCATTCTACGTTGTATTGAAAATTTAGTAAAAAGAAGGGAAAGTATAATGTCTTTCAAAAGATTTCTACTTTAAATATACACCAAAACAAACAGGGCCACAAATCTTGTCTTTTCCTTCCCAGCTATTATTTTCTCCAGGAATCTGGTTTTGCTATCTGGGGTCTGCATGCCATCAATCCTTACATTTTTCAGATTCAGAAGCTTCCTGCATAAATAAGCATTTCTCCCAAAGCCTATACCATCAGAAAACCATTTTTGATAAGATTCCTGGTTGCAGTGCCTTTGCAGGTCACAACAATGTTGTATGACAAGAGGAACAGTCTTTCTGGTAAGAAAATTGCAAGCTGTAAGAAATTTTGAACTCTTCCACCTACTGTAGTTTATGTAGTATCATTTCCATTCTCATCAGTTACTGAAATACGTTCAAAGTTGCAATGCCTTCTGAGTCTTTTTGTGGCCAGAACTTAGAGTATCTAAACTGAAGTCCCCAAATGAAAACAGTAATTGACGATTTTGTTTTACTGGCAAACAGAAACCTTTGCAAGGAGGGTAAATCTTATTAAATAGAAGAGAGTGCTTTTGCTGGGACCAGTCTAGAACTGAGAAATCAACTTCTGCAGGAGGCACAAGTTTGAGTGCCACCTTCCTTTCTACGTGCAAATTGGATTTTCTTAACCTTTCCTTCTGTAACATAAACATTTAGATGAACAGTCAGACAAGCATTGTATATTGTAAAACAAAACATTGCACAGTAGACACATCTTCCCCTGGGGAGAGGAATGAAAGAATAAACATGTAACAAGCATTAGTCACATTGCTTAACACACTACTGGAAGGCACTCAAATATTCATTGTGACTATGCGATAAAGAGATGTATAAAATACAATAAATATATTAACTTGTCAAATAATTTGCTGCATTCTGCATCACCCTGAGCTAGAATGAATGTTAAGAGTAGTTCCATGTACAGTGCATTTCAGTTGAGTTGAGGAAGGCTTCAAAATCTTGTCAGAAAGACAATTTTGTATTTGCCTTACTAAGCACAGGTATAAAAAAACAATCTTGATTTTTTTAATAGAATTTCTTAGGAGCACCTGGAATTGGCAAATCATCAGTGGTGATCTTGATCGATAAACAGTAGAGAAGTACCCTGAAGAAGAGAGGCCAGGAAACTGTTATCATCATCATCATCATCTGGCTGTTTCCTAGCAACCTGTCAGTATCACCTCAGATTTATTTCCATTTCCATAGGGACTGAGGCAGGAGCAGTTAACAACTGCAGTGCATAGGCACAATCAGCCTGGGAAGGGAGAAAAGCCAATAGAAGCTGAACTGAAGGAAGACAGAGTTATTTATATGTTCAGAAGAAATTTCCTGGAAATATTTGTCACAACAAAGGTGAAACTTCCACCTCTCATTTAAAGTTCTTATCTACAGTCAGTCCCTTGCACTATTTCCTCATGACACTTCATTCTTTAGATACAACTACTAATAAAAACCTCTACTCCCTTCAGTTGGCCTGTGGAGTATCTTTCCACCTTGCACACTGCTGGCTGTAGTTACACAAGTGTTTTATATCTCCTGTTAATTAGACAGTACTATAGGTATGGTGGGCATCAGTCTTTCAGAAATACAGATTAGTACTGAAAATTTTAACATGCTTCTTCAGCCATACGAATTACAGATAGTAAATAAGCCTGACTTCTGTGTCATACCAAGGCAAACTGATGGTCTCAGCATTTTTTCAGGTATGGAGCAGTCTGAAATTAGGATATTGAAAATTCATCAATAGTTATAGATAGACACTGTGGTCTGTAGCTGTGCTCTGCTGTCATAATTAAATTTTCTGACATAATGGTAAAGTTTATTTGTGCTGAAGACAGCAATTTTGCAGTCACTAGGTTCTATAATAGAGACTTTTTTTTCTAAATGTTTAGATTTTGTATGTTTGTTTGTTCATTTGTTTGATTATTTTGCTTCCATGCAATATTTCTCTTCTTCTCAGCACTCTTACCCCTGACAGATTATCAAACTGCATCACAATTCCTTCTTCAGACCAGTCATTGGTGAAAGGTGACACATGTCATATCTTGCCAAGAGTGAATCCAATTTGTCACTCTTTTCTATTTTTCCTAACACTTGCTTGTGTGGTGTCATCTTTAATAGAATTTAACTTCTGGTGTGGGTTCTGCTACAGTCACTGGAAGTTGTTCAGAATCTTGGTGTTATAACATGTGGACACAAACAGAGACCTTGACCTGTCCTCAGAACTGGAGACAAGGGCTGGGCAGGCAAGTCTGCAGCATGCTGCCAAACACACTTCTTTAAGCACACTCCACAGCAGGCTGGTGATACAGAACTAATTATTTGACTGCACATTTTAGGCACTCACCTGTGTTTCATAGAAACATTGCAGAACTTTGTGCAGGGTCTCCAATGCTCATCGGATTCTGCACATGTTGACTTCATTGAACGGCTGAGGAGTTTTGGTAGAGTTGTTGCCATGGCTTGGGGAGTAATCCAGATCTGTCATGCAGCTGTGTAGTGCTTCATTTCAGTGTTAGTTGTATAGGCTGTGTTGTCTTCAGTAAATTACTCAGTATTGTGGTGCTAATCGTGCTATAGTGGTGACACAGTAGTTTGTACAGACTAGGCCAGAGCTTTCCTGAGACTACAGAAAAAACAGAATATATGAGCAAGTGTACTCTTTGCCAGGAAAGATACACACAGTAGTAAAGCAACTTAAAAAATGGAGGGGAATGGGAGAAATCAGTATATTCAAATATCTACAGGTGCACTACAGAAATTTCAACATATACATGTAGTGTCTCTCACTAGAGAGTAAATTATGCAAAACTCTGCTGGGGAACACAAAGTGAAACTGTCTTCTTAAGTCAGTGGCAAACCTCCCACAGACTTCAGTGGTTCCAAGGATAAATCAAGTGATCTCAAGCACCACTGAATTAATACTTCTCTTAAAAAAAAAAATGAAAAAGCATTGATTCAAACTTCAGTTGTAGGTAAACCGTTATACCTCTCATTTGTAACGCATGAAGTGAGAAATCATATATTTTGGTCTTAAGTTCAGCTTTCAACTAGTGTTATAACACCTTTTATTTGTCTATGTTATTTGCATTCATATATCAAATGTTTAAATGCTAAGAGTGAGGTTTTATAGCAAACTTTATGCCAAGGTGAAGAGCTTTGGACACCTTTTGCTCCTTTGCCAGTTCTGTTTTTGTTACTCCCTTTGGCTTTGCAGCACACCTTTGAAATGCCTGTTGTGCCTAATCACTAAATCCTTTAAACTGGAAGGAACTTCTTGTCAGCTAGTCCAACTCCCCTGCTCAAGCAGAGTCAGAAAGAGCAAGTTGTTCTTGATCTTGTTCACTCCGGTTTTGAATATCTCCAAGGACAGAGGCTCCACAACCTCTCTGGGCAAGCTATCCCAGTGTTTGACCACCTACACTGTAAAAATTCGGTTTCTAGTGTTCAGATGGAATTTCATGTTGCCTTTTTTTTTTTTGAATTTGTCCTCCTTGCCTCTTATCACATCAGGGGGAACCACTCTAGAAACTCTGGAACAGTAAGTCAGTGAGGTTCAGCAGTGTCAGAGTCCAATACTCTCTGACCAACTTCTTTCAGGTTTTCCACATGATGAGGATTTAATGTTTAATTTCAAATTTATTTATTTGAGATATCTGACATTATGCTGGATTTTGATTTACCAGAGTGATACAGCAGTGTACTGAAATCACAATACAAGCAGAATATAGCAACTGCAATATGCAGTTGGATCACGATACAAATGCGATTCCTGTTACTGGTCTCTATATATTCATTGTCATGACACTGGGCATCCCCAGTTGCTGGAAAGGGCTATGTGGTTTGAAGCCCATTGCTCTCTTCAAAATTCATTTTGTTGGTTGTCAGGTTTCTTACTCTATGCTGCACTGAGGCACATATATGCTTCTCCCACACTGATCTGATTGTCTCAGGAAAATAATACTCTCTATTGGTTATCTCAGGGAAGGCCATTTACATAATCAGTTGGCTCACCCAACTGATATAACCATGACCTAAAACAAAGCCCACCCTCCAGTCCCTTTTATGTTGAGATAAGTTAATCTTCCTTTACCATAATTGTGGTCACTTCCTATACTCTGAGTCTTGAGCACATCACCTGTGCTTACCTCCTCTAAGCCTTCTTCCATTGTTTGTAAATCTGTCACAGGCAACATGGGGCCATTGTGCTCCGTACAGGAGCATACCCATAGTCGTCCATGGTCCTGGGCAACCTGCTGTAGGTGTCCCTGCTTGAGCAGGGGGGTTGGAACAGATGACCTGCAAAAGTCCCTTCCAACCTCAACTGTTCTGTGATTTTGAGACACAGTTTAGGGACTTTCCCAAGAGTGATTAGCATGACTGGGGGGGAGCAGAATACCGCTAGCCTATGGGTAAGGAGGGAGCATTAGCAGCACCTGACTGAGAAACCCCATAAGCTTGTTCAGTCCCCGTGGCAGGGTTAGGGCAATGTGAGGCAAGGGCAACTCCAGGTGCAGAGATGGAGTTTGGAGGTCAGAAGGGCTGTGGGACCACCATGGGCACTCCATGAGCACTCCACAGTGCTCAGCCTTCTTTTTGAGAAGGTCTGAGCTCACTTGCAGGGTGCTGCTAGGGCCTGCAGCTCTGTCAGTGCCGGAGTGCTGGGTGCCAAGGGCAGCTGTGGTGAAGGTGAGCAGCGCCTGCAATGGTGGGGTGTGGCCCCAGGCAAGCCGAGCAGGGCGGAGACAACAACAGGCCCTGCTGCCAGGCTGGTGAGCCTCAGCCAAAAGCAAGGTAAGTGTCCAGGTCCCAGGTCAAGCCAGGAAATGCAAACAACTGTTTGGGAACAAGGCTGGAGATTGGCACTGCTGCAGCATTGCTGGGACTGAAATAAGGTCCTGGGCCATGTGCAGGGTGGAGGGAGCCCAGAGGGGGCTGTACAGGGACAGTCAGGTCCATCAGTGCTACCACAGCCCTCACAAGGAGTCTCTGTGGCACCCAGCTCACTTGGGAAGGCATCGTGAATAAATAAAGATAATTGGCTGGTACAAAGTAAAAGAGCATTCACTAGAGCTGAGGAAAATTATAATACCACTGAGCAATACCATTTCATTTGCATTAACAAAAATAAGCACTTGAGTAAAATAAATGATAAGAGAATGGCTTGTAAAGGCAAAATGAGTGAATGATGTCAATGTAACTGCAAGGTGGTCTCATTACCAGTATAATTTTGTACTAGCTTTGCACAATAATTGTTGAAAGACTTCCAATATAATTTAGAAAGTTCAAACACCCCTCTCTTAAAGTCCGCTGGATTTTGGTTTAATAGTTTATTCCCCAGAGAGCTGAATTATTTATTGATTTGTTAAGGAGTACAATGATCTAAATGCAAGAACTGGAGTGTATGTAATTGAGATCCAATTGGAGGGACATTAACCTACTCACTAAATTTAAGTGCAGACACTTAAATTGGCCCCAAGATAAAAAGATTTAAAGTCTTTTTCAGTTGGATTGTTTCACTGCCAAAAAGTATACTTTAAGAATGAAAGGGCACAACTTGTTCTTCTTTTTTTTTTTTTTTTCTAAAGTGGACAAAAATGGCAGAGCAACAGAATGTGTTTTAAATGACCCAATACTTGCTTATTTAAGACTGTAAACCCAAACTGCATTCCAAACTACTGCTATAGCTAACGTGATTCACTAATGTAGCTTTCCCAGCATGTCACATTAAAACAGAAGTACTAAGAGAGTAAAGTGTTGAAGGAATTTCAAGACCTAGGAAAAAAATAGTGGATCAGTATGCTTTTGTCTGAGCACTGGGAGAGTTCAGCACTTTTTGTTTCAGTGAAGGAAAGAAATTTATTGTAAATGGTATTCAATTAACCTTTAAAAGTAACTTTTCATTAGCAGAACTGATGTTCTACCAGCATCATCTTATGCTATCAGTTCCTCTGAGTAATTAACAATGTTAGACTACCTCTTAAAAATTAATTTCTCTAACGGATAATGGGAGCATCACTGGTCCGAGAAAGAATGAGCTATACTTGAATTGTCTCAGCCTGGAAATACTGCCTTCTTCCAGTGTTGTGTTTTGTGAGTAAATAGCGAAAAAGCATTTAAGCTTTTTAAAAGTAAAGTGATAGATAATTTTGTCATCTATTTGACTTGCACAAGATATAATTAGATGAATTTGAAATCGAGCTGTTTTAAAAGTCTCCTCTCTTCAAATTAAATAGTCAGTAGGTTTGTATCCCTCTAAATAGTTTGTGAGCTCTATGATGACACTTGCTTTGATACTGCTTCCAAAGCTACTAGAAAGCATCCAAAGCAGTTACACATATGATTAGTTAGGCTTTACATGTTCTATATGGTCATTTATCAGGACACAAACCTATGATTTCTTATATACCAATAGTCTACTAATGCAAGAGTTAATATAATATGGAGATGGCTGACTGACTGGAACTATATGACTTCCTATTGGTATGTGATACCTATTGTATGAATGTCTTCAGCCTACACTGAAAACACTACCCCATGGAAGACATTAAATGTGAGCTTAGATATGCTGTGCTAAGCTTAATTTTTCTCTGTATTTCCATCTGTAATTCCATATATACTCAAGAAAGAATCTGATATCAGTTTGTTTTATACAGTGTCCCACATATCTGTTGGATTGTGTAAATGATAATAAAAGTTACAAAAATTCCTTGAAAAAATATAGTGATTCTTCTCTGTGTGAGGTCATAGTTTAATACGCTTTATGAACAAAAGAAAAGAACAAACTCAAGCTCAGGGAATAGTGTTATTAAAAGCTTCCCTGTCTCTAATATGTATTCACTCTCCCTCCATGTCTCTCCTTTCTCCCTTTTCCTCTTTTTGCATTTGTTCATTTTCTTTGTCTCTCTCCCTAGGCTATCTGGTGAGAAAATATATTATCGGTATAACTTGGACCTACTCAGCTAATTTTCTCACATATAAAAGCTGAGAATTTTTTTCATCTTTTTACTTTACTTACCAAGATTATAGATTCAAACACCTACTGCCAGAGATACATGGAGATACTCTTGTGCATGATCACAAAAATGTTCATAGTTTGTTGTGGTCCCAGCTGTTGTTTTTAAAATATGTTTGTTTGAGGCAGACAAAATGAGAGTTAATTAAAAGCTTGGGATTCTCACTGTCTGGACCCGAACTTAAAGCGCTGTTATATGTGTTACAGTTAACAGAAATTTATTCCTATTTTGTTTATGGAGGATTGGTTGCATGTTGTAGGGCCTCTCTTTGTCTTTAATAAAGAGCAAATCCATTTTATATTCCACAGATTAGAGGTTTGTTTGACAAGTCAAATACTGTAAATGCAAATGCTTCTGTGTTCTTAAATCCGGTCATAGAACTTGCCTGTGCAGATTTTTAGTGAATGTTGAGATGGGCACTATGACCAGCACTCTTTAGACTTGTGTATTTCTTTGGGCTGAACTGTTTTATGTTTGCTTTGAGTCCCAAAACAAGATATTAGGCAGAATTTTAGCAAATTTTTTTTTTAGGTGAATAGGAAAAAAATCAAAGGCAATGTATTTGTAGACATTTCAAGAGGTCTACATATATGATATTTGCTTTATTTTATTTTACTTCATTTTTGACTCTTTAGCACACTTTTCTCAAGCTGAATTTTAAACTCTCAGATTACAAGACAATGGCAGTAGTCCTGTGTTGGATAATGACATTGTTAATTTTAAAACCAGGTGGTTAAGGGCTACTGAAAGCAAAAATGACTTGACATGACTTTGCATGTCAAGTATACAGGACACTTTTTTTTATTTTGGATAAGCAGCCTCAGGAACTGTCCTGAAACAGCTTGCTATCTGCCACACTGATCTTAGAAATGTCTACAACTACCTTAACAATGTTATGAAAGCCTAGGACCGGAATTGTAATCACTGTATTCATGCCTGGAAGATATGTATGCTTTTCTTCAAACACTATAATGTGCTGGAGTTAGCTGATCAACTTTTGAAAAGTGACCCCCCTTCTCTTGCGCTTTTCTTCACTCTATGCACTGCTTCTGCACAGTTTCAGTTTGGTAACAGGAAAAAAAAAAACAAAAGCCAAAGTCAGTGCTGACTCTTCAGTGGAACAGTTCACTCACACTTACTGTTGTATTCATTTTCATATGGGTAACAAGAACACATTGTGATTTTTGCCCTTAAAAATTATAAAGATAAGAATATAAAACTGCAAAGCACATATAAAAGCTGAGAATTTTTTTCATCTTTTTACTTTACTTACCAAGATTATAGATTCAAACACCTACTGCACAGAATCATGATTCAAAGAGAAGAATTATAATTTATTACGGAGATCTAAAGAAACATGACTTCCTGCAAAGCTATATACTAATATATCATACCAAACTACAGACCAGCTTTAATTAAATTCTTGTTTTCTTCCAGCTTAGTTTGCAAGCTGCTAGGGACCCATTGCCATTCTCCATTCTAGAAGAGCCACTTCTAAAAAAGAATTGGCCAAACCTCTGGAAAATGGAATAGTTTCGGAAGGAAAGCATGAGATGGCTGCAGTTACTGAGGTATCCTGATTCCTCATGGCATATTTTAAGAAATTACCAGATTTTTTTCTGCCCTAGTAGCAGAGATAGGAAAAGTGAAGGTATATTATTGTCTTGGTCATGACACCCCGTGGTGCAGCATATCATCCTAAACTGAAATTAATGGCTTTTACTTTCATATCATAGGCTGTCAACTGTGGCAACTGAGAAGCCAATACAATTCCACTTTCATTGTCCCTTTTGTGTTAGCAATAACAACCAGCAGAAGGTCAATACATCTAGGAAGACAGTAAGATCTTAAAAAGCCACTGTAAATTGGTTAGAGCCCTGACTCCATAGTGGTATAATGAAATGAAAATAAGCCCCTGTTATGATTAATACAGCAAAGGCAGCCTGAGAAAGAGAGCAGTAAAAGACCCATCCCAAGAACAGTATCTTCATTAAGCAGAAGGTATTGGGCACGTGGGAGCAAAATAGGCTGCAGAAGAAGTGGTGGGTTTCTCACATGCACAAAGCCAAAACGAGAAAACTTGAGAAGGATGAGAATCATTTTCCAGTCCATCCAGCAGTATGACAGCTCATAAACTATGTTACACATCAAGAGCCTCACAGAGTAAGACTGGGAGAGAGATGTGCAGAAAGAAGCAGCTTTCAGACAGCTATCTTTTGTCATCGGTGGGTACCCTGAAATCCTTGAGCATCTCAGCTAAATTGCTATTTTAGAGAGTACTGTTGCCAACTTCTTCCATGAACTATCATAGCACATATGTATATTAATTGCCAAAGGTGTCAAATAAATCCTTCTGCATCTTGGTTTCTTAAACATGACAGCCTACACAGAATGTGTTTTTACTTTCTTTTAGGCTGCTATACTTCAAGTGAAATAATATACTGGTTTTGTGCCATTGATTTACACCCTGTGTATCCTACTTATGCCAAAAGATTTATGCATTACTGACAGTAGGCACAGACCATAATCATATATTTCCCCCTTTCATTTTAGTGCAGTAAAATTAATATGTCTGATTAAAATATCTTCACAGACTGACAGGGACAGCAGTATCACTACAAGAGAGGTTCTCCTTGTGTTTGAAAATTACCTGAGGGGTTTCAGATGCTCTTTTAATTAATTTATAATAACTTCTGAGTATAAGTGACAATACAATATCAAGTTATTGAGACAAAATGCCTGCATGCCTTTTGAATTTTATTCAGTAATTCGACTGGCCTACTGAACAGGGATCGCCTCAGCATATGGCAAAGATTCAAGAAATTTCCAACACAGAATAGATGACTGAGATGAAGTTTTACAATTATGCTGCCCAAGACATTAATCTGTTGGAACATGTATTACTACAGGCCTAATTTTAAAGAATGTGTGTTTGCCCTTGTTTCATCATTACCTCTACATTTGAAAAGTGATGCCAAAATTACCTTTGTGAATACATTTACAGGCAGATCTTTCTACCCATCTTTGAACACAGTGAAAGTGCCTGCACAGTGGTGCAAGTATAATTATATAAGCAAAGCAAATAGCAAAAATTGTACATGTCCAAATTTATTTTAAAATTAGATTTCTGGTAAGTACATTAAAAAGGATTGAGAGTATGTTAGAATACCCAAAAATAATTGCCACTAAATTTAATCACTTATGTGGAAAGTGAAGAAGTCAACCCAAGGTCAACTTAAAAAGGAAAATGAATGATTTAAGCAGCCATTGCACAGGACCAGATGGCATGACTGGAAGGTTAAAAACAAGAAAGGACAGAGTTCTTCAAATTGTGTTAATTTATTGATGTATGTATACTAGAATCATGTAAATGAAAGGTTCACTAATTATTTACTAATTAAATTTATTAATTTACTAATTGCTGAGGGGAAGGTCTGTGGAAAGAATGATGAAAAGAGACTTGAGACACATGTTCCTTGTTTTCTATTCCTATGAACAAGAAGTCCATATTTTTTCTTCAAAAATTTTCTTATTGTTTATGGACATCTCCAGATCTCTACGCATGCCCTACTTATTCTGGAGTATAAAGAAGAGCAGGCAAGCTATGTTTCTACTCCTGCCACTTCCTGCTACCCTCTTTATAGTGGTCTTCAAGGATGCTTCCTTTTACATCTGTTTATCCTACATTTAGTAGATACAGGAAAATACTAATCTAAGAATTAAGCACGCATAATTTATCCTTGTCTGTCAGGTTTCCCTTCAGACTATCACTTCATCTTGTGTTTATCTCGTCCTCTCACATCTGTACTCCAGACAACAACCTTCTCTATATTCCTTGAAACTATTCTCAACTTTGCTGTCATTTAAGATATTTTTCTTTCTCGACACCAGAAAGACACTATAATTTAACTACTCCTCTATTAATGAATTAATAGCTCACTGTCATGAGGGGCTAAAAGCCAAATGCTGGTCAGAGGAGTCTGTAAGAGCATTGGACCTGAAGCTAAATACTACTTTGGAAGTTAGACTATAAGATACAGGAGAAATATGCACAGTTTGAATAAATCAGGACCAGCAGCACCTTGGTCCTCTACCTGAGACAACATCTAGACATGGTGCCCAATTGGAGCATCGTGGTAGCCTCTGCTGGGCTCTCTCCAGGTTATTGATGCTTTTCCTGGGCTAGGGAGGAAGGGGGCTAGGGGGAGGAGAAGCAGTAACCTCAAAATTGGGCACCACGTCTAGATGTTGCCACAGGTAGAGGAAGATAATCACTTTCCTTGATCTCCTGGCTGTGCTCCTGTGTTAATATAGCCCAAATACTGTTGACCTTTCCTGCTAGGGCACATTGCTGGCTCACATTCAGCTTGCTGTCTGCCGAGATCACCACAGTATCTGTGGTCTTTTCCACAGAGCTGCTCTCAAACCATTCAGTCTCCAGCCTGTATTATCACAAGGGGTTCTTCTTCCTAGGTGCAGGACTTAATGTTGTTGTTGAATTTCAAAGGTTCCTGCTGGTCCATTCCTCCAGCCTGTTTAGTACCTTCTGGACAGCAGCCCTGCTTTCAAGTGAACTGACTGGTGCCCCTGATATCATATGCAAGCTTGAGAGTACACTCCATTGCCTCCTCCAAGTCATTGATAAAGATGTGAGAGGACAGGTCCCCATTTAGACCCCTGTGATACTCACTAGTTACTGGCCTTCAGGTAGAGTGTGACCTATTTATTAACTGGCATCCTCTGAGGTTAGCTAGCCAGCCAGCCAGCCAGCCAGCTTTCCACCCATATAGTTGTCCACCCATACAGACCATGTCCTAACTTGGGTACAATAATGCTCTGAGAGAGTCAAATCCTTGCTAAAATCCATGCTAACTACATCCACTCCTCTCCCTTTGTCCACAGATCCATCCACTTTACTATAGAAGGCAATCAGATTAGTCAGGCATGATTTACCATCTCCCTTCATCGACTCTAGAAGTCTACATAGATTACTAGTTAGATTAGATGCATTTATACTGCTAACGTAAAATTAAACAAATCCTAAGCTTGGTCTTTCATAGTTCTAGAAATTTGTATTCACATTGCTCTTTGTAAACCCAGGACTGTTTCCTTCACCAACTGTTTGAACACATCAGTTCATACAGCAAATGAAATAAGGAAGTTTCAAGTAATAAAAGTGTAGCATTGTTTCAAAAGAGAAGGGCTTCTGACAGACTGGATGGCAACTGCAGCATCAAGTATCCTGCCAGTTCTAGGCTGGCTCCTCAGTACAACTCAACTTGGCAGAGGTAGCATATACACAAAAGCCAATTTGTTATGGGTGAAATTTTTTTTCAAGTTTTCCATTTTAGCTCCCATTAGAGCAGCTGATCAAGCTCCCATCACTTTTCGTGGAAACTAGGTTATATCATTAGAATAATTCAGAAAATCCAGCATATCTCATTTGGTTTTGAGGAGCTTGAGAACAGCAAATCAAACTGGAAATTGGGTTGTTCTGAAAGGCGAGAGAAAGCTTTATTCAGAAAAAAACTGTTCAAAATCTAAAACGAATTTTGAAATGTAGCAAAGAGAATCTGCTGGTCCTAGTGAAGTAGGACCTCCACAATATATTTGAGGGGAGTAGTAAGACAGAAAGTTAGCCAGTGTATTTATCTGAGGGGTTGCTAAGAACATTTCAAACACTAGACCAAATCTCTATCACTTAATAATATCATAGAATCATAGAATCATAAAATGGTTTGGTTGGAAGGGACCTTGAAGATCATCTAGTTTCAAGCCCCCTGCCATGGACAGGGACACCTTCCACTAGATCAGGTTACCCTGCCTCCTTGTGCTGTCACCACACGCCCTGATAAAGAGTCCCTCCCCATCTTTCCTATAGGTCCCCTTCAGGTACTGGAAGGCCACTATAAGGTGTCCCCATAGCCTTCTCTTCTCTAGGCCAAACAACCCAACTCTCTCAGTCTGTCTGAGGTGCTCCAGCCCTCTGATCATCCTCATGGCCCTCCTCTGGATTCACTCTAACAGGTCCATGTCTTTCTTATGCTGGGAGCCCCAGAGCTGAATGCAGTGCTCCAGGTGGGGCTTCACAAGGGCAGAGTAGATGTGGAGAATCAGCTCCCTCAGCCTGCTGGTCACACTTCTTTTGATGCAGCCCAGGATACAATTGGCTTTCTGGGCTACAAGTGCACACTGCTGGCTCACATTTAGTTTTTCATCAACCAGCACTCCCAAGTCCCTCTCCTCAGGGCTGCTCTCAATCCATTCTCCACCCAGCCTGTATTTGTGCTTGGGATTGCCCTGACCCAGGTGCAGGATCTTGCACTTGGCCTTGTTGAACTTCATGAGGTTCGCACAGGCCCACCTCTTCAGTTTGTCAAACATGTTTTAAAGTGTATAAGAAAAAAAAAAAAAAAAAAAAGATATATTTCCCATTTCTAGCAATGTCACATACATGTGAAGATAAGCTGCAATCAGAATGATGTTTCCAATACCAGTGCTCTATGTGTTATGGTCCAGAAAATATTACATAATTTTGGTACTCTCTAATCTTTTCCCTCCTGGGAATCTCTCTGTTTCCAAAGTCTGTTGAATAGTCCAGACTAAGGAAATCTTCTTGGCCTAAATAACTTTCTGCTTATCATAGTTTGTTTTCCTTATACTTAGCTAGCTGTAAATTCTATCCCATTTGCCAGTGTACAGGTGCTGTTTCCCCATTAAGACAAACACTTGCAAAGTCCACAGTTGTCTTCATAAGATCACTAAAACAGATACTGGGTTGAATGACTTGTGTATATACAGCTAAGTACAAAACATGACTCCAAAGCTTATATTGTCTCTGTACGGTAAAGTTCTCTAGTTCTGTTGTTCACAGCTACAAAGTGTAGGCTGAAAACGTAAATTCTAGTTCCATTACTCAAAAGAAAGAATCATGAGGCTCAAAGCCTCCCTTACAGGGAAATACTTCAGGAAATAATCTGTTTATCATGAAGAAGATAAAGAGATTGACCTGTAATACTCCCATAGAAGTATGTAGCAGGAGAGGGCTAATGGATACCATGTTATTTATAACTACAACAAAAAACAATGCCTACAGTTTATAGATTTCAAAAGTAGAAATATGAGACACAGTTCTAGCAGTGAGGGGAAAATAACCATTGGGTCAATTTATGAAGGAAAGTAGTAGGTTTTCTGTCCATCATACAACATTTTAAAATCAATATTGGTTTCTTTCTAAAAGGTGTGCTGTATTCAACAATGAATTATTGGACTTCATGTAGAAGTTATTGGGTGAGATCTTACTGCCTGTGTCACATAGCAGGTCAGATTAAATGACTGCAGTGTTCTCTTCAGGCCTTAAAATCTATGAAGTGATCAATGATCACTTAACAGGACTGTAGTCATGGAAAAAAGTAATGATTGCTTATGGTCAAATGGAAGGGGAGACACCACGTGATCTAATAGACCTATTCAGTCAATATCAGCCTATGGAGGCTCCCAATACTGATAAGACAAAAGGTGACCATATCTATCCATCCTGTGCTTTCTGCTTTTAGATTCAAGTTTAGTATTTTATCATTTTCACTCTCCCGTGTAGAATTTAATAAGTTCAGTTAAGATGCCATTTCATTTCATGGAAATAGAAACCAGTACTTGAATGGGACTGGCGTTCTAATATATATAAACACATCTGATTTTCCTTCCTGTAGGTCACTGCTCTATTTTGCCAGTTTTCTGATCTTTCCCTTTCCCTCTGGATACTCTTCCTCTCTGTTTTGCTCTCTGTTACCTTTTGGACTAATGCGTTATTAACAACTTTGTACTTATTCATTAATTAAGGAAAGGATGGGTGAAAAATAGCAAAAAAAAAAAAAAAGATTTATGATTGAATGACAGCATGCAGCACTTCTCACAGTCATGAGTTCAGTATGATTTCCTTTGCACTCTACACAATATCAGTAGTTTCTCTAAGAAACAAAAGAAAGATTTCTTTTTTTGGGGGGGGGGGGGTTAAAACGCTTTATGAGATTCATTATTCTTTGCTTTCCTAAATCTTTTGCATGTCTTGGAATGCAGAGAAGTATTTTCTTTGAAGAATAAAATTAAGAATTAGTGCCCAGTTGAGACAGAAAAACTCTGGAAAGTCCACAGTCTGACCTTGTATATTATATGTTATCGTAATTAGTTTAGCAGTAAATTAGCCTTTGTGATTTCCATGCAGTCTGGGTGTAAACGGTCACTAGAATACTAATATATTCTCTTGTCTTCTTTAGCTGTTCTACATACAGTACTCTGTTTGGTGAGAAGTGACTGAACTCCTTTTGAGACATTTACTCCAAAACAATTCTTCTCATCAGGTCTACTGCATAGAGTTTAAGGAGAGTGCATGCTTTAAAAATATAAGTAAATTCTAGATGCTACTTATGTGGAACCTTCATTTTGATTTCATGATGAATATCAATTTCTCCTATTGAAATGTGGAGCACTGTGACAAGATACTAGTGGAAAATAATTTTTTTATATATATATATTATTTCAGGGGAAGGGAGAGTGGCGCATGGAAAAGAATACTGGGAAGAATATGGGAAGACTGTTCTTGGCCAATCTCAGGCAAAAACTTTTTTTTGAAAAGAAGCATAGGTACATAGGGCTACCTACTACGTTGATATCTTATGTTTTGTGCATCACAAAATAAATAAATAAATAAATAAATAAATATCTGAAGTAGCTGTATAAAGAGATTCTGTACATGCATGGGAGTTACTTTAAATTACATTTTTATCATGGTGTACAGTTATAACACCACACCAAAATTGTGTCATTCTTAAAAGAGTTGACAAGTCAGACAGATGATTCTTAGAATTGCAAGGAAAATGCTATAATCTTATTCCATGGCATTGTACCAGTGATTCATGGATTAAGTGGTGCATAGCAGTACATTTTGCTACAATACAAGGTGACAGGTCTTCTTATAAAGATTACAAGTTATTGTATGAATCTATGTTGTTACTATCTACATAGAATGACATGCCATTACACTGCCAAAGAAAGCTGTAGCTCATCTGCTTGGTCTCACATCAAAAGAATTCATAGGAATCCATGAAAAGTTGAGCAGAATTGTTTTGCCTTCATTTAATCTTAACAACTTTTTCTTTCTACAACATGGAGGAATGGAGAAACTATATATAAATTTTGTCTTCATCCTGGCAAATTCTGAACCCAAATAATTCAAATTCTGAAGGATTAAATTCAAAGAATAAAACAGACTGCATTACTTGATGAATTATCCAGTAGTTCATATAAGTTTTGTTGCTAGGCGTAACTTTACATAACATTTGTAATAGTGATTTGGAAAAAGATCTATTTATAGCTGTTGTTATCATGAGTATCAAGAGAGAAATTTAAAACCTGGACCTCATGAAATCTGATAATGTGTATGAAAGATCAGCATAAATTTATCTTGGAAGAAAATTTATCTTAAAATCATTGAAGAAGACATCATCCCAGATGAGATTACTTAGAAAGGAAATACTGAAAAAGTTGTGCTATCAAAATAAATGTGGTCAATAAATTGATTATCACAGAATCACAGAATCACAGAACCATTTAGGTTGGAAGAGACCTCCAAGATCACCTAGTCCAACCTATGTTGGTATGTTATATAACCTATGTTGTAGTATGCTAAACATTTTTAAAAATCAGCTTCAGATATGGTCATACACCTAAATGTAGTATCTAAAAGACCAAGGAGGACACATTGTCTCACTATGAGAAGTGTGAGCAGTAGCATCAGCTTCAGCTACCGTAGTGTTTTCAGTCCTAAGTGTTTGGTTATAAGGAGACCGGCTGGTACTCAAAGGAGAAAACAACATTTGCATGTTTATACACCATATAGCACTGCAGGGCAATCATCTGTGTCATGGTGTTCTTTCAACCAGTACAGTGAAGGGTATGCCTGCAGCTCACACTGCTGTATCCTGTAAGAGTTCCCAGCTCCAAGTTATCTCCGGAACAGGAAGTGTTGAGGCAGCATCAGTTTAGCCGAGTGCCTGAGTAACTAGCAGTGCAAATCAGAAGAGTAAAAACACCTAGGGATATTTTCTGCTATTGAAAGCATCATACCAAGGCCACTAAAGAAAGGAAAGAGGAGTCACATAGATGTTTGATGACTTGCCAGAGATTTCTTTATTGCAGCTGTCAAAAAAAATGGGCTGAGGCCTTTCTGACCTTATTTCACTCAAAATGAACAACATCACTCTACTTGTCTCCTGTTTTATATGGTTAGCTGCCAGTGCCTTTGTACTCAGGCATTCAGAAGTGACTGTACTAAAGTGTCTTGAGCTGATCTCTATTGAGAGGGAATATCTACATTTTGCCAAACTTCTAAAAATAATAACCCTAAAAATGAAGGGAAGAATGGAATGCAGGACACAAAGTCCATATCAGCACTAGTAAAATAAGAAAGGCACTAGCACCAACTTTCACTGTTCAGTTTTTAGCATGTTCACTGATTTGATTTGCTCTGGTGCTAAGAAGTGCCAAAGCATGGCTCAAGGGCTGGCAAAAACACACAGAATCAGCTCAGCTGGCCACATTGATGAATCTATCCCATTTCAAGAGAAAAAAAATGCTTAGTGCATAGCCATGTGGGCATAAGCTATCCTCAGGCTCTGGACTGTTTTTTGTTCTATACATATGACCTTAGATTCACTGTTGTCAGCTCTTTTTCTTGAATAAGATACTTGAATTAGGTTTCTAATATCTGACCTGCCCTCCATCCAGGGTTAAAGAGCACTTAGACAGGAGGAATCTGGTCATAGTCGTGGTTTTGACCAGAAATTTTATTCTGGACTGCACTTCCCTAAAAATATATTTCATTGAAAGTGTTGTTTCACCAAACAATTTTGGTTCTGACAAATCATTATTTTCTTATAGAAAAATATTGACACCCTACCTGCTCCAAAGAGCTTCCATTTCACTCGTAAAGCAAAATATTACTTGCCTTTGAATTATAGGTTCTGCCTTCTCTTTTTCCATATTTACTGATTTTATTATGTGTATGAAGCAAGAATATATTTTACAGTATGTATATATTTTTGAATCATATACTACACATTTATTTGTAAGTACTATTGATCAGCCACAGCTTATGATTTGGAAAAGGAAATAAAATGCATAAGCTCTTCATTAATATTATTTTATGGCTGAGCATTCACACCCAACAGTCAGAAGCTGGCTTTCAAAGTTGTTACAACACTATCACAACAAAATTTAAGACCCAGTTTGGTGAAGCCAGATAGGTGCTTACATGTGCAGTGCATATGCACTGCCAGATAGGATTCTAATGTTAGAAGAATTGTTCTATGTGAAAAAATTGTTCTACTGCAAAAGTACATAGAACATGCATAGTATGTTCTAAAAAAGTACTATTCCAGTCCATCAGCTGCTGCCATTAATCTGCTCTGGTAAAGTCAGAGCTTATTCCTCCAATCATTCCGACTGTTCAGTTAATGTCTAAGGACAACATGCTTATCTACCAGCCTTAGCAATACACAGCACCCAAAACTAGGGTAAGCCATGCATTCTATTCCAATCTCTTGTTAACATGACCCAGTATTTCATATCTCCTCCAGCAATTCTCATTCTTCCTCTTCCATCTCTTTCATCTATTAGGTCTTTCCCCTTGCATTATGAGACTTGCTAGACTCTCTAACTCATGAAAAGTCTTGTTAAAAATTCTTTGGACATCACAAAAATTATGCTAGATTGTTTCTAAGTCAAGTTCTACCCTTTGTAGTGAAGTTACTCTACAAGTATGTCCTAGTCTAGGTGCCTCAGAACTGAATTTATATTCGCTGGGTTGCCAGGCAATATTGACCATAATCTTCTTAAGGAACACCTCTCCTCCTCCGCTTCAGGAGATTCTCCTCATTCCCTCCTTAATTTTCCATGAGATTTAAAAACCTTCTGGTTGAGTCTACTTGTACATGTTTTTCTCCATGTATCATCTCCACCAAGCAAACAGTACTATCATCTCAGCATTTTATCTTTCATTCTCCAGATCCAGCCTCCTTCTGCCTGAGCTGAAATCTTTGCCCCTTTGAAGTCTCCGTGTAGGCAAAAATAGTGTATTTAGGAGTCCTGTTAAATGTGCACAATTTGTCAAGAGTAGGATAAGACAGTATAGCATAGGATAGCATAGGATAGCATAGGATAGCATAGCACAGCATAGGTAGCATAGAAACAGAACCTTATGAACTTTCACATCTTCAACAGATTCAGTTCTGATACCTTCCCATCCAAAGATCATGGAATTAATATGCACACAGGGCTCAAGGCTTTAAAAAGTACCCAGAAATAGAGAACTTTTGACTCATCCTAGTACTTCACATTTAAACTCCAATCCCATCTTCATATTCAAATAATACACTTACTAGTGCACCTCCCTGGTTTCATCTATAGGTCCTTTACCAGTACACACATTTACAGAAAATATATCTTAACTGTAAAAGAGATCAGTTGAGAAATTGACTTCGTTAAACAAATTTATTATTTTAAAGCTCCTAGAATTTGCCCTGTACTGCCGAAGCAAATGAAGTTTCACCTTAGACTCTCCTGGGAGCAATTCTGTAGGCTGATTTTCTTTTCTGTGTCAGTTAGTAATTGGGGGAAAATGAGGAGGATTCGAGTTACATATCAGAACAGGCCAAAGATTTCAATGAAACTGGGATGAAATAATAAATAATGCTTTTTAGCACATCAGTCATGGCAGTAACTTAATTCACATCATATTCATACAAATAGAGTATTCCACAGCCTCAGAAGTATTGATCTCACGGTTTTACAGAAATAGAGCTGTAAATTTTATTTATTTCCCAGGCAGCCAGATTATTTGAAATTTACTGGTAATATTCCAGGAGAAAGCTATGATTGATAATTATATGTTGGTATGGTTGATTTGAATAAATGCTTAGTTGTAAAAATATATGCAATAAAATATGGTGTAAATTAATTCAGAGCAACTACACTAATAGCTGTTGTCTCTGGACTGGAAAAGAACTTCAAGAACAGTGAAAAGGACAGCCCTAGATATAAAACACATTAAAGCACACCAAGCAAGATTTAATTTTAAAGGGTGAGTGGTTTCTCTTTCTGTTGGTTACCCTTCAGCATGCTCAACTAATGTGCTTCCCTCTCCACCTGCCTCTTTCACTGTTGAACACTTTTTCTCCTGATTGATGCAGATGGAAAATTACAAGGCCTTTTGAATAGTTATGTGAGTTATTAATTAATAGTTATTTGACAACAAGTATAAAATAATTTTCAATAATCCACATGATAAAGGAATCTTATTTTTATCAGGTTTGAAACATATATTTTGTATGTTCTGAAATTTTATGCAAAAAAAAAAACAGACTTTAACAGGTATTGAGCCAGTTACAGGAATTCAGTTATGATCCAAAATTGAACCCTGTGTAAACTGAGAAGGTCTGATTCTCTGCCTTCTCTCCCCCCTCACCTTTATCAGTGCATGTGTTTACCAGTGCAAAGTAATTCCAGAATGTATATAGACCAGTTCTGATGTTGTAGGTTGTTACACCAATTTAGCAGAGTTGTAAGTTGTTCCACAAGATGTAATATAATGAGAACAATCATGTGATAACCATGTTTGCATTATACCAGGTCTCATTCAATAAAAAAGGGAGTAAAGAACAAGACATGCTATAATTATTACTGTTGCTACTTACAAAAGTCTTCAGGCTTCGTATTTTGAGGCTTAAACAGTTTCTAAGTGTGAGATATAGAGAAAAGACCAAATTGAGGGAAGCACGTATTTAGAAAAAGAATGGGAGATTTGGTTAAAAAAAAAAAAGGCAAAACACTGTAGTAGAGAAACAAGAAATCTGCTATAGAACAGTAATTCCTGTCTCATCTGAAAGTGCTTGAAGATCTGCAATGGCCATTTTTACAGACTGTTATTCTTACGAATGGATAGCCCAGATAAGTAAAGAATATAGATGTGAATCGAATACAGAGTATAGATGTGAACTGAAGGTGAAGGATCAGACCCTTATTCAATATGCACTGAGTTAACCAAAGCCACCAAAGAATAAATCAGTTTGGAGTTAAAATACAGCATCAGATTAATGGCACATAGCAACAAACTGGGAGGTTTAAAGGTGATAAAAGAAGCATATCTTTTCCGGTTGGAATTACAAAAACAGTCTAAACAGGTATTACCCATATGCAAATTGGCTAAGGCACCGACTTTAATTTCATAAAACTCAGCCTGTGTTGAACCTCTTTCTGGTTATTGCTTTGCTTGTTTTTGCTAAACTCATTAGCTAGGCACTTGAGAAAATTTGCACTCAATAATTAAGTGCTCAGTAAATTGCTCAGTCCCTGTGATGTGTTATGGCCCAGAACCAGAGTTAAACTCCAAAATCCTATTTCCTTTTTTTGGACAAGTGCAAATGAGTTCTTGAGTTCTTTAATAATATTGTTTAAATTTAGGGAACTTGCTGGAACCAAAGTTTTTAGGCAAGTGCACATATTAGGTTTACCCTTTGTACCTCTTAACTCAGAAGGAACAAGGTCTTGTGATTCCGCACCTAGGATTCTCCAACATGCGAATAACTTAATCCCAATTAGCAACCATGGCAAATCCAGGTGGATATGAACATGCATGTTAGCATTCACAGGTTCAGGCTCTTGACCTGAATGAGTATGTGAATGTGTCCCTTTGCTATTTATTTTTACGGGAAGTAGCACAACCCTAAGTTCCTTCCTTGGATACTTTTTAGGTTTCTTTTCTCCAGTAAATATGAAAAGAAACAAAATTATTTGAAATTAAATATTGCAATTGTAAAGACTTCAGTCTTGCACAAAACAGTGCTGAAACTACTTGTACATGCAAGAATTATTGTGTTACAAATTTTACATGTTGTAACGTTTTACATTTGAATAACATTGCTTAAAGCAAACATTACCTCAAGCACTATTTCTTCTTTATCCTATATGCAGTCACTGGTGCATGTTCTTTGAGGACTGTTTTATTCTGTAAATCATTTCCTTGAAAAACCTCAATGATCTGCACCATTCCAAGCCACCATATAGACCTGAAGCACAGTATCTAGATGGCAACACATTTTAACTTAAGAGAGCAATGTATTTAGAAGTAAATTGTAACCATACCTTTTCTAGGAGCTGTTATTGATATAATTTTCTTCCTAAAACCTGAAAATGAAATCATGTTTTCTCCTTCTGCTCTTTATTTCATTTTTTTTCTTTTTTTTCTTTTTTCTTTTTTTTTTTTTTTTTGTCATGCAGATTAAAAGTCTACAGGTGTTTGTCACTTTTGGTACTAATTTTTGTTTCTCCATCAGTACTGGTTCCTCTTTGTCAGTCCCAAGTTTTGCATTTTTTTCTCCACCATTAAATTTATACATAAGTGGTTTACTAGCTAGTTTTTCAGGTACAGAATTTAGTGGAAATTCTGTCTGCACACTTTGTGGGTACCTCAACTTCTTCAGCTTGGGTACCTCAGCTTCAAGTTCTTGTTTCCTTTTCTCCCATGACTCTTACATACCTCAGTCTGAAAATAGCTACAGGCGTCCTAGTCTTTCCTTTAAATTCCTTCTGAACAGCCAGTTCTTCTGTCATGCCTACAAGAATCTCATCAGTCATTTATCTACTTAGATATGTTTTATCTATTTAACTAGAAGACATCAAACTAAATAATCCTGGCTTGAGTCTATCCTGCCACACATTATCCAAGTTGTGAAAAGGGTCTGATCCTGGTATGAAGGGAATTTTTTTATTTCTATTGTTCTGTCCTTCTGCCCTCATTCCTTATTCTCATATACATTATGTTACATTCAGAATAATTTTGCATGCTTTCTTCAGATAAGGATCATTGTCTTTCAGCACATATATTTAGCGTTTATTGAGCATCATTAAATTACAATATTAATTAGCTTTTTCCATCTGGTAACACAAATGTCTGTCGGCTTCCAAAGACAAAAAAGTGCACTTTCCCTATATTTGTATTAATCTAATTAAAATATGGTATTAAGTATACATTTTTAAATACTTTTTCACACATTAAATAGTTTAATAATATTTTGAAGGCATTATATTCAATACTTGGAGAAAGTAGAATCCACTGCTTTCAGTCTAGAGAACAGACAACACAGAAACAGAACAATTTTACGCTTTGAGTCACATAAAAAAGAGTTATGGCATATTATATGAATAGATTACAGGTCAGATAGGGATCTGTCTGCAAAAGAGAAACATTTTCTGTTAATGGTGCAATGAATGTACACAGTGGCAATTATTAAAACACATACGTCAGTACAAAGGGATGATCATATAAAAATATGATCAATATAAATGGTCAAAAATGTGGTTCAATATAAAATTTATTTAGAATTGTAGTACTAGCCTAAAAACTTTAAAAAAGTAACTAAGAAAAATAAATGGCATAATTACAAGATCATCTGTGTGGCGTTGGAGATATAATAGCATTTTATCTGGGAAATGCCATGTCATGTTACAAATGACGACACCTTTTGTGGCACTTTAGAGAACGCAGCAGGAATGTTAGCTTCTAACTCCAAGAATCTGATTCAAAATGTAAAAACACTTTTTAAGCACTGCTTCATCTCATAGAAGTATTTCCCTTTCGGGATCACGAAATTCTAATTAAAATTTTTGTGCCTACACACACTCCAAAATGCATCAGGAATGTAATTTTAAGAGGTAATTTTCCTTTTGATTCAGTGTGTGTTGAGCCACACACAAATGTGTATGTTCTTCCTATCTGCCCAATGTTTGTTAGTAATGACTACCAGCAGCATGGCCCTTGGAGAATCCTTCTCGGTCAGCAAGACCTGTCCTTTCTCCTCTGCACTATCAAAAGTAGTACATCTACTCTCTGTCATCCCTAGTGACTATGAGAGAAGAAATGCATGGAAAGAAAGGGAAACCAAGGGGTTTGGGACCTTAAAAACAAGAACAGTGTGGCAGTTGTTTGCAAACATCTCTGTGATGTTATGCTGTGTTTCTCCACTGAGCTGCAACATCCTCATTATTCTATGCATTTCATGCTTAAAAAGCTTTTTGTTCATTCCAAGCTATCCCTGCTCATTTCATTCATTTTTAAAACCAAATTACATTCCTGCTGTGAAATTTTGGTACCATATGGCTTACACAATGTACCTGTAATGGGCAGTATTTCTTTTTGAGGTACATGCTTGCCACTTAATTGTTCTAATTTTGTTGAAGCATGATCCTCAATTCTCTTGGGAAATCTGGCTACTGTAACTCATCAGATCTAGGGTTTTATGTTGTATCCATGGCAGTAGGGTATGACCATCTATTCTGTTAAATTGACAACAATGAGGATTCAAATCTTTGTGGCTTAGCATCAAACTTGGAAAAGGACACTCCATGTTTTAAAATTGCAGCAGGTCACTATATTAAAAATCATTGGTTTGAAACAGTAATCTTGAATGGTGACTTATGCAGAATAAGACACCATGTTTTCCTCTAACCTGGTTTATTTTAATATTTTCATCAGAAAACATGCAGTATGTCTGTAATCACGTATAATGTATAAGTTCTGTAAGTCCTCATTAAAAGTATTTTTTTCTTTTCATTCCCAAGTAAAGGTTGATTCTCCTGTCTTGAATAAATATTAGTCCATGTTTATATTTTGGAAACAAAATATCCTCATTACTTGTGAGGATGACCGTCTTGTTATCTTTAATTGCTTGATGGATTTTTCAAAAAAAACTCAAGGTATATAGTTTAAAACTACGCAACTTAAAAAAAAAAAAAAAAAAAAAAAGAAGGTCACCATCTTTCATGCAGTATGAAATTAATTTCTATTAATGAAAAGTGATATTTTTCTTCACTTTACAATGCAGGTGATTTTGCAAAGTAACTCTGTTACATCAGAAAATTGAAATATGATATAGTTTATCTCTTCTGGTAAAATGTGTATAACTTTGCACTTTAATGTAAGTGCAGAATGTATTCATGTTTCTAATATGACTTCTGAACATAGCTGTAATAAATATTTTCGTGTTTGTTTATTGTGTATAACTTGTACTTAGTTACTTGTCTTGTTCTTAGAATTAAAGTTAAGCAGTGCTCTGACTTGTTTACTTTCAGGTTTTCATATTCCAAGGGGATGGATTCCATAATTAGAACTTTTTTTAACATTTTCTACAGATAATTTAATTCATACGTTACTCATTATTTTAGGATAGTTCACAATAATCTCTTAATTGTGCAGCCTGTTGTGAAAGCATGTCGTTGATAACTGAAACGGTGTTTAAAAAGAGATCAATTCTGATACAATAATATACAGAAAGGAATATTAGAGATTTTCTAGCTCTGAAACCAGAAACACAAAGAAAGGAAATATAACAACAATGATGACATATTAACTTTTTTATTATCATATGACGTTGCCTTCTTCCTATTCATCTTGAACAAATCCATCACAATTGCCACTCTCTGCTGATGTTTCCTCACCCAGCAGCTCCATATAGCACATTGTCAGTCCTACACTATGAGTCTCCTGGTATCTGAAGAACAGTCAGGGCTCTCTGGGTCTTCTCTTCTCAGCTCAGCCACCTTCCCCTACCGAATTTTTCTCCGTTCTTCTGTTCAGTATGTTGCATGCTTCTCCTGCTCCATGCCATTATCTCTCTAGAGATATTACAGATTCTGTGGTATACACTCCTAAGAGCAACGGAAGTCAAGTCATTGGTTGGAATAAAAGGGAGATGAACCTATACCAAAGAAGAAGGTAAAGGAGGGAGGGAGGGAGTTAGAGCATAAGTGGAAAAGAAATGCGTGGTTCCAAGATATGGATAATTTGGATAACTTCCAGAAAGTAAAAAGAGGAAAAGAGAAAACACGCATAATAAAGGAAGAATTAGGAAGGTAATAGGAAAGTGAATACACAAAAGGATAATTTTAAACCATGTTTATTATTGGTACAGAGATTATTAACTTGGCACAGAAAACATAAATGAAAACCTGAGTCCACTGTTGCACCAAATTAATTCAATTCTTAATAAATTTGCTTTTATTGTCACTTTGTTATAATAATATTATATGTTTATATAGATAGCAGGTAGAGACTTCAAGTGTAGATTTTTCAAGTACACTGTGAGTGCCTTTCATTTCAAATATAATGTCTGTGGCAGTGGAGAAGATAACTGGAAAAAAAAATCAGAAGATCTTTACTAGCGACACCTGTGGATAAAACTAGCTAACATGACAAGAGCAATTACAGGATAAATTTGATGTCCTTGTATTTAAAATATCTATTTTGGGGGGTTGGCATATCAAGCAAAAAAGTTAAATTTTGTCATTTCTAAAGTACATAGAGTTTCTCACACACACACCAGTCTTTACTTAAACTAGAAAATACTGCCTTGCCTGCTGCATTGCTGTGCTTGTTAGATTAAATAAATTAGATTCAAAATGAAACCTGGGGAAAGTGCTGCTGTATTGTCAGTTGCTTGAGCATTATTAACTTGCTTTTCAAAGTGGCTTGGTAGCATAACAAGAGTTCTGTATTGCTTAAATAATACATAGAATTAACTGGAAGAATCTTGTTCTGGGCTGTAATCCATTAAATCCATTGGTTTTTTGTTGTTGTTGTTTTGTTTTTTGTTTTGTTTTGTTTTGTTTTTTGCTTTATGCTAAAACTTTTTTTGGGGGGAGGAGGTGGGGAAGATTTTATACATCATACAGGTAACCCAGAAAACAGCAATGCCAGTTCCATATGCAGCTCACTTTCCCTTGACTGTACACTGAACCATTATTTATTTGCTGCTGTTCTGGGATATCAGTAAGCCTACACCTCTTTGCATATGCAAAAAAAAAAAAAAAAAAAAAAAAAAAAACAAAAAACAAACAAAACANAGAAAAGCAACCATTTAAGTCAGTGTAACTATGAGCAGAAATTATCTCACTCCTGTTTTGAATAAGGTGGAACTGAAGTCCTGCAAATATTATTTAAAAAATCTGTGATCCACTTCAGCAGATTTGGGTATTAAATCTAGTGCTCTCGTGAATAGGTACAGTCCTCACTGATTTACATTCAATGTAACTATACTCATTTAAATCCTTCCGTAGATCTCAGTTGCCTATACCATGCAAGATGAACTGGCAATTTTACCTGAATGAGGATTGCAGGAGTTAGCTTACAGACTATTTTCTGGTCTTACCATAAATATTTTCACCTATTCCTTCCTGTGCTTTTTACTTTTCCTTAATATTTATTGAGGAAAAATCTTAGGATAATTCAAGTTGGAAGGGATCCCAGGACATTTTTAGTCCAATCTCCTGCTCAAAGCAGGGTCAACCCTAAGATCAGGCCAGGTTTCACAAGTTTGCATGTATTCAGATCTTGAAAACCTCCAAGGATAGAGACTTGGCTGTCCTCAGGGTGAAAAAGTTTCTCCTTTTATCTAGTCTGAACATCTTATTACAGTTTGTGCCCATTGTCTCTTGTTCTCTCACCATGTACCACTGAAAGGACCATAGCTTAGTCTGTGGGGCTGCTGCTAAGTGTCCCCAAAGGCACCTCTTCTCCGTGCTCAGAAAGTGCTAATCCCTCGACCTCTCCTCACAGGGCAAGTGCTCCAAGCTCCTGAGCATCATGGTCGTCATCCACTGAACACACTTCATTTTAGCATTGTCTGACTTTTGCTGGGGGACCCAAAACTCAGCCACAGAATCTTCTTCTTTGTATCTTCTGAGTGCTGAATAGTGTGGGGATAATCACTTCCACTGATCTACTGGCTATGCTCCCATGCAGTCCCAGATGCTGTTGGTCTTCTTTCCCGTCATGGTACACTGCTGGCTCGTTCAGTTTGCTGTCTGTCAAGACTGCCAGATCCTTTTCTGCAGAGCTGTTCCCCAACCAGACAGTCCCCAGCCTATATTGTTGCTGGGGTCCTTCTTCCCAGGTGCAGGACTTGGCATTTGTTTTTGAATTTCATGGCCTTCCTGCTGTCCTATTCCTCTAACCTGTTGAGGTCCCTCTGCATTGCAGCCCTGGCCATTAGCACATAATTAGATGTTCCCCAACAGATAAATAAATAAATTCCTATAACACCTCTCCCCATGAAACACCTTGATCATTTAAAGACAAAGTTTTTCCAGTTGAAGAGATGACAGAGTATCTTCTTATATAAAGTTTGGTCAAGTGTCTGGCTTTTCTGAGACCCAGCTCATGAAGATTCTGTGTGCTAAATGTGAAAACATTCAGCCTTAAAAGAGCTTTATTTAAGTTATGTTCTGCAGCACAAATATGTCTTTATGGATTTATAGGTATAAGGGACTCCTGGAGAAGGAGCTGCTCCCTGTGTGAAAATGCAGTGGCCTCATAGCTGGTGAAGCTGGTGCTGGTGGGTAATGGTCATTCAGAAGCCAACCTAACAGAACCAGAGAGCTCATGGAGGCTAAATCACTCTTAGACCACATTAACGTGAGTTTATGTTGAAAGGGCCATTTTTTGCATCCCTCACATGACTCAGACCTTCCAGTCTAGTGGCCTTCGAGTACTTAAAGAGGGCCTACAAGAAAGATGGGGAAGGACTCTTTATCAGGGAGTGTAATGATAGGACAAGGCATAACATTTTTAAAATAAAAGCGGGTAGATTAGATCAGATACTTGGAAGAAATTCTTTACTCGGAGGGTGGTGAGGCACTGAAACAGGTTTCCCAGAGAAGCTGTGGATGCCCCATCCCTGGAAGTGTTCAAGGCCAGGTTGGATGGGGCTTTGAACAACCTGGTCTAGTGGAAGGTGTCCATGTGCATGACAAGGGGTTTGGAACTAGATGATCTTTAAGGTCCCTTCCAACCCAAACCATTCTATGATTCTATGGTTTACCGCTGACTTAGAGCAGCTTTTGAGTTTGCTTTTGCTTCTGAATAGGGATGCTTCAGAAGAACACAAGATCTGAACCACCTTTGATGAAAGTAGAGTCACTGAGTTTGTTTGAGTCTTAGGTAATACTTTTTTCTCTCTTTCCTGATACGCTAAATTCCAGCCATTGGTTTGTTAGTGCCAAAAATCCTAGAGCCAGGCTTGTTATTAGCAGGCAGGTCCACTCATATATATGCTGTGTTTTTCCCTCACTAGAGTATCCAGGGAGTTTCATTTCATCCAAAAAGAGAAGAAAGTGAACACCTTCCTCCTGGCTTTTTTCCTTTACAGATGTACCTGCCAAACTCTGTAATTCATATGATAAATTCAGGAGTGCCCTTTTGGAAACTGGTATCAAGACCTTTCCATCAACTCACACACCAGATAATTCCTTCACTATTTCATTTCAGGTCAAGAAAATGTTGTTTGTTTGTTTTTTCCAAGTGGATGGCTGTATTTCTGTGGTCACTAGAGTGAGAGGTTATTTGTCTGTCCTCATATGAATGACTGATTACAGCAAATGAGTTCAGAAAGTCAGGCACTAATTACAGTGAACAAAGTTCAGTTCTTTCCATGACCCTACACACTGAATTTAGACTGAATGAAGGTTTTGCATCTTTCCTGCCTCACAAACAACTTAGCATCATAGGTATACAACATTTTTATGTATTCCTTGTCCTGTGTGATAGAGGTGATCGCTGAAAAAAAAACAAGTGATGTAAGCTGAGGCCACCCACTACAGTAGCCAGCAACACTAATTCTTTCTCCAGCTCCAGTTTAATCTTAATATACTACCAAGTCTGAAATTAGAAAACTAGTCATGGTCTCTCTGTCATCTGTCTGCAATAACTAACTTCTTTTCTCCCATTGTTTTTCTAAGATGTTAGTCAGCCTACTTTGCTCTTCCAGCAGCTCCTTCTGGAATAAGTTCACAGGACTATCATTCCCCAGTATTATTGCAGTAACATTTCCCTGTGTGGCTATAAAGCATGCCAACTTCTACTGCTCTCTCTTATCCTTAGTCACTGCTTAGCTATAGATTTGTTTTACCTTTTTGATCTTTCTCATAAATCAGTTCCTACAGGACTCTTTATCGCTTTTCTTCTGTTTCCTGATCTTGCTTTGTTTTCATCAATATCCTCTGAAGCCTTGATGTCCAGGACTGTGTCCTCCCCTGAGTGGTACAGAAAGATATTGCCTCTTTTTATTTCTTTCTTATGATGCATCTTCAAAACATCTCTTTGTTACATATTATTTTATTCGAGTTTATTTATGAATATCTTAACATGATAAGGTGCTTTAACTACAAAGCAGCTAAATAAATCCTGAACTGGAGCATATTTTTCTAGTTTTCTGGTAACCCTGACAATTCCAGTAGCTTGTATTCTCTTCATGATGGACCATAGACTTTTTCTTTCCTTTTCAAAATAAACACTGTGTTTGCTTCTTGGCTGGTCAAACATTTTAATAACACTTTTATTTCTAGAGGACACTTTATTGGAAAGTCTGAAGCTTTTCCTGCTGCTGTGATGGTAAGAACACTTCATTAGTTCATAAGTGAGGACTGGACAACCTCAGACACTCAAGTGAATGCAGTAACACTGAAAATCATGCAGTGTTTTACAAAAGCAGACAAAAACAATGCTATGTGTTAACCTGTTGTCAGTTCTTCCAAACCTTTTACAATAATTTCTTCCTGATTTGAAGTGTGTCCAAGTATTCCATTCGTCTCCAGTTTTAGAGCTGTTTGCTGCTATCCATTTAACACATGACATTGGTACCCTGTCATCCTTGTCACAAGCTCCAAACCTCACTGTTGGCTGCACTTTGCTCAAATCGTGCTCAGTTTCTCCTAAAGCCAGCAGGGACCTGTGCACAGTTGATCAAGAGTTCATTGACAGCATATTATCTAGCTTTTAACTGTTTGAAATCACAACCTTATCATTGCCTTTTTCTATGCATAGAATTATTACTTTTCAATGAAAATGGAAAAAAAATATATCAAATATCATTTATCTCTATTAACATTTATTTTCTTCTGCTTGGTGCTCTATATTTTTTCCTTTGTGTTTCTGTGCTGCTTCATGGTTTTATAGCACATCACACCAATAATGGTCCTGTGCCTTGCACCTGATTGTTTCTATGCTCAAATTTGCTGGAACATTTGCTGGAAAGTTTCCAGTATTACAAAGGCAACAAATAATCTTCATAAAAAAGAACAGATGGCAGGCACCTTTGTCTTTATTGCGGCATTTTTGCTTTAGAAATCTACAGGTGCTAAGAAAAAGATGGAGCTTTGTTCTCTGAGCCCAGTATCTGCTGCTTGTTTCACACTGTGTTAAAAATTATGGTAAACATGTCATGTTTTTATGACCCAGTATCTTAGGTTTAGATGTGCAATTGCCTGTGCACTTTTATTTTCCCACTTAGTTTAATAAGAATATTTCAGACTCAAAAGTAATTTTAGAATGGTAGCAGCCCAAAAATACCATCCTCTTGGTATATGTTCACAAGTAATGAACTCATATTCAGTTAGCATCCATCAAGCTGCTGGGATGAATGATGAGAACTGAACAAGATTTTCTTATCAGAGTTCTCAGTTTGTGCAAGACAGGTTAGACCCAACAGTGCAACTGAAAGAGAAATGGGAGATTATACAGTTCTTAGGATCTAGCTTCCATAGATATTTTAATATATTTTTTACTTCAGAATGCTGCACATCACACCAAATAGGCTCTCAACTACCAAAAATTAGCATAGCTGAGTAACAGCATATAAGAATCTCTCCAAATTTGTTATCACCTTGTCTTTAAATTATCAAGTTCAACCACTGATCTACCGTAGGCTAACTTGTAAATTCAATCAAGTCACTTCTTTAACCTGCAAGATGAATATATATATAGATATAGATAAACATACCTGGGAGGAAGATAAATAACTACACACTACGATGAAGAGCAGAGTTGCCTCGGAGCCACAAAAAGATATAAAGTAACATCACGACATCATGCCAAGGTATTTTGAAAATGAAGTAGGAAAAGTTAATCAATGTGATGCACAATGAAATCACCTTCTTTGGGAAGTTGTGCAACATTCAAATTTAGTCCAGACTATTCCTTTCTTCATTTGAATCACACTTCCTACAAATGTTCACTCTCGTAAATCAGTTCTTCACCCACAAAAAATATATTGAAGAATGTTATTTGGGTTGCAAAGCCAAAATACTGTGAGTTAGGAAATGCCAGAATCAAGGCAGTTTGTCAGTCTTCAGTCTACCCTTGTGTGAATATGCATGTTAAATCTTTAATTACATGATCACATACCATTTTTCTCAAAGGACCTCTGACTCACTCAGCACAAAATTTGAAAAGTTCTCGGTGAATGAGGGAAATAAAGAATCAGCTATCCAGAAAGCACTATTATCCTGAAAGAAAGCTAAAGACTTTTCTGCCAATAGTACAAAATTGATACAAGAGAAATTGATTTTCTCCTGACAGAAGTGAAGTGGGTGAATACTTATGAGTAGCTTCAAGGTATATAAATAAAGATAAGCACCTGACATGGAATTCACTTTGATTGGAAGTATCCTGTTTTCCTAAATATTTTGTTAGAATATTTCAGCACTTAAATTCCAGCAAGCTTTAAAAAGATCAAGCTGTGTGATTTCTATTAATGTCTATAGTAGTTGCTTAAATAAATTTCTCTGTACCACCACAAATTTTCCTCCGTATTGTGTTTGATAATAAAGATGATCATGCACAGTTTGAAACAAATAATGGTAAGACAGCCCAGTTACATACACAAATTATAAAGTAAGTAATTGTCTTCAGTTGTATTTAATTGCTAGGCATCAGAGCAGCTGGAGAAACAAAAATGCTGTTAATCTTAGTGCTAGGCAATATTAGGAGAAATATACTGTGGATGAACAGGTAGTTCCAAAACATGGAGCACAGCTAGATCATTAGACATAGGAAACCATACTGCTCCCATTCAGCCTCAGAATGTAGTATTTTTCTCTGATTATGATGTATTGCCTTATTTTATGAAGATTCTTCACCATCTGGAATAGTGCATAGATCACCAAAAAATAGGAGGCAGGAGGCAGGATCTGAAAAACAATGCTATCCACCCAAATACTTAGCTTACTTATTCTAGAAGTCTTGGATAAAACAAAAGCAATCAGTGCCACCTCCCGTGACTTTTGACAATGTCTTCTGAAGACAAAAGTAAAGCAGTGGCTTAAAATTCCTCTTGTAAACTCTTAGGGCCACATCATTTATGACAGAGAGAGTTAATACTTGATATATTCAGGTAAAAGATCCTTTTTTCAGTTCCTTGCCACTTGGTAAAATTTTAGTCATTTGACCTGGATTTTTCTGTGGAAGGGAAGGGAAGGGAAAGGAAGGGAAGGNGAAGGGAAGGAATACAACAGTGTTCAAACTCAGCCACATGAAAAAAAATAGCTTCTCAGAATTTTTAGTTCATAAATGGTTAATAGCATAGCTGCTAACTTCTCTGGAAAATGTATTTAAACTGAGAATATGACATGCCAGACCTATGCAGACTGAAAGGATCTTTCCCTCCAATTTCTTCTCCCATATTCTACAGGTCAGTCTGGTCTCTGACATTGGGAAACAAAAGCACAAAGACCATCTTTCTTGTGCGTTACATTCTCCAAGCTAATAATCAAGTTGAAGGCTGATCAGAATAAAAAAGGGACAAGATTAATCCACCTTATATTATTATAGCCATTACATAAACTGGAGATTTATTGGACATTTCTAAACTGTTAGATTCTATGCAAGCCAATAAAGTTCAGTTCCATCTGTAACTAATGAGCAGTTTAACCTCCATCATAGACAGGCCTGGTCAAACTGATTCATGAGTTCCTGACATAAAGTTTGACTACTCTATCTGCAAAGCTACTGTACCTGCTATTGCTACAAAGCAAACCTCCCAAGTCAGAAAGTTTTCAAGACATTGACTTTTCTGCCTAGCAAACCAGTATGGTATGGACACACAAAGCAGGTTTAAATGAAAGGAATAAACAGTGAGGGAGTCGTGTGGTAAGGTTCCTCCAAATGATTTAAAAACTAGGGCATGTAAATCTCATTGGGTTGTCTGCACTTTGGACTCCATTAGAGAGAAACAAGGAAACATTATCACTGTGCATTACTCCATTACTTAAGTCCAGTTATGGAGCTATTTCAGGTTTTGAAAAATAGCTATTTTAGCTTCTCAGCTGAAATAGCTGGGCAATATTTGCATTGTGCAGTTTGTAGGCACTTAATTTTGTGGAAAACAATTTCATTTCTGTCCTTCTAGTTTCATTCTAAAATTTCTTATGCACATCTTTATTAAGTCACAAGTTTTCTGTATTGCTCCCTAATTTGTTTTGGTTTTATTTTGCCTGCAAAGCTTCTGACCTCTTTTGCTCATTCTGTGTTTTTCTGTCAAAACCAGTTACACAACATAGTTAGCTTTGGTTTTCTTTTTAAAAAAATCTCTAAATAAGTATGAGATTGAACTACAACATAATTATTGGAGGTAGGACAAAAAACAGGGTACTTAACAAAAACAGTTACAGAAACAGATTGTTGAAGCAGAAGAGAAGTTAGACCTCGCCATGTCATGTAATTATTGTTTGAAATTTGAAGCAGCTAAGCTTTGATCCTGCAAAGGCATGTTCAGAGGCGTGGCTTAACTCATTAAATCAATGGAGCTTTTCACAATGCAAAATGGCAAGTAGGTACTCACTTTTTAGTACTGTAGCCTAAATGTTCATATGAAAGGCCAAAACGTCACTGATTAACAGTTTTTAGAGAAATCCATGGAAATCACATTAATTTGAACTCCATGTAGTTCTCAGCTCATTTTATTTGTTAAAAAAAGAAAAAAAGAATTACCTAGTTTAAGAGACCATCACCTTTCACAATGTACTTCCACATGACAATTGTTCACCACAACCTTTTTTGGTCTTTTGATGTTTTTGAAACATTAATTGACATTCCACAGAAATTGATGCAAAACCAATTTAAGTCAGTCATTTATTTCTGTGGGCTTTGGATCACTGAGCAAATTTCAAGAAAAGGAATCTCTTTTGTTGTAAAGAAATTTGGAGAAAATAAGGCAATGGTTGTCCCAGCACTGAATTCTCATCATGCTTAATCTCTGTAGTTACTTGCTTCCATCTGTGATGGTTGGACTTGACGATCTGGAAGGTCTGTTCCAACCTACATGATTCTGTGATTCCGTGATCTGACCAGTTCTCGGTAGCTCAGGTAGCAGATAGGAAGGGTTTAGTAGACAAGCCATGAATACAGACTGGGCAATGAGTAGATAAAGGAGATCCTGCGGAGAAGGACTTTTGGGTGTAGGTGGATGAAAAACTGAGCATGAACCAATAGTGTGCACTTGCAGCCCAGAAACCCAACTGTATCCTGGGCTGCATCAAAAGAAGTGTGACCAGCAGGTCAAGGGAGGTGATTGTCCCCCTCTACTCTGCTCTCATGAGACCCCATCTAGTGTGACATGGACCTGGTAGGGTGAATCCAGAGGGGGCCATGAGGAAAATCAGAGGGCTGGAGCATCTTTCCTATGAAGACAGGCTGAGGGAGCTGGGGTTGTTCAGCCTGGAGAAGAGAAGGCTCCAGAGAGACCTTATAGCAGCCTTAAAAGGGGCCTACAAGAAAGCAGGAGAGGGTCTCTTTATCAGGGAGTGTAGTGATAGGACAAGGCATAGCGTTTTTAAACTAAAAGCGGGTAGATTTAGATTAGATATAAGGAAGAAATTCCTTACCATGAGGGTGGTGAGGCACTGGCACAGGCTGCCCAGAGAAGCTGTGGATGCCCCATCCCTGGAAGTGTTCAAGGCCAGGTTGGATGGGGCTTTGAACAACCTGGTCTAGTGGGAGGTGTCCCTGCCCATGGCAAGTGGTTTGGAACTAGATGATATTCAAGGTCCCTTCAAACCCAAAACCATTCTATGATTCTATAATTTTCTCAGTCAAATCTATAGGAAAATACACACTGGTGCTAGTGAGACTAGACTGTTTTTTGGGGGG
>VXAA01000244.1:267309-280246 GCA_013399115.1 Anseranas semipalmata
AAAAAAAAAAGTGAAAACATTTCTTATAAGTTTATGGTGTGTGATTTTTTTGTGTGACTCCATATGCATGTATGCAGGCATAGAAGGAAGATACTAACCAGACATAAAGTATATTTCTTCACCTTTTCTTTATGATTATTCACCACTATGGGGTTCCACGGGTGAGGTGCACTGAACTCTGGCAATTCTCAGCCATATTTAATTGCTCCTCAACAGCTGTCTAAGCCAGAGCAGTTCACACGGTGACATGTACTTTCCTGCCATATTTAGCTGTTCAGATCACCTTTCTACAGTGCAGTTGGGATGTTGAACAAGCTCAGATTATTTAGAGATGTTGTTCTGCTGCTTGATTGCCATAATGCAGCTTCCCTCATCAGAGACATTTTGATTGGAAATCTGCAGTGTGAGTCACAAAGGACAATGTTGATGTAATTAGGATGCTAAAATGACAGTGACAGAGTGTTAGTCGAGCTGTGGGAATGACATTCAAATACTGGGTTTTATACTCTGTATTTACAATGGAAATATACCTTCAGAGTTATGATGCACAGTAGCAAGCATCTACCTCTGTTATTACAGAGAAAGTGGGGCTTATTGTGCAGAGAGTGACAACAGCTTTCGAACCTGCAAAGCAAAAGGAAGAGTGCTGATGACCAGGAAAGCCCTATTTGCAGGGTATCCTTTTGCCCTTAGAAGAAAGTCCTTCTATTACCTCTCCTCAACCCTCCATTTGAAATTATTCTGCTTAGGAGGCTTTTCCATTAACATCAGAAGACAGAGGGCAAAGAATTGCATTCACTGTATCATTCAATTACTGAATCTCCCTTGCTTTGCTATATCTAAGTGATTTTCTCATCTGCAGCTACTGCAGGAGTGATTTCAGTCTGCTGTGTTCAGTTTGGTATCAGTTTTCTTTACCATCCTCTGGCTTTGTTTATTATGCTGCTTTTTATGGCATTATAGCATGACTGGTTTGGACTATATGGATCTTGATATCTTAATGGTCTTATCTAGACTGTGGCCAACAACCAGGAAAACTTGAACAATAATTCCCAATTGGTAAGGTAAAAACATATTAAGTGAGGCATGGCATGCAGCACCACTAAATAGAAGTGTAGGCCCTGTGTTGGCTGGATGCTGGACCAGTGCAGGGCTCTAGATCTGGCATACTGAGGAAGATGGGAGAAGGTGACTTGGCTGCTCAGAGCAGCACCAGCTGCTGGCAGTGCTGTCACCGGCATCCAGAGTCTTCTAGAAGGCCTGAGAAGCAGGGCAGGGAGGGAAGTGGGGCTGGAAGCAGAGGGAGATGAACATAGTTGGAAAAGCATAATGCCTCGTATTTCAAATGAGGCATTTACATAGTCATCTACATGAAGCTTGCAATCATAGGTCCAGAAAATATATGCAAAACACCACTGTTATAACCAAATTCATGAGATTTTAATTCATGCTCATTAATCGGACAGAGGTTTCACCTGAAAGCATCAGTGATTTGGATCCTGCAGACATTTTTAATTTGGCGTGTCTGCTGCTGGGGGAACAAGGAGTAACTCTAGTAATGAGTAATGAGCAGAGTAAGTCTGGTATGGAATGCATGTAAGATTAAGAAAGAAGTCTGCAGGAAGTGTCAGGGATGTAATACATGCTGTACCATGTCTCCCTGAAAGTAACTGTAGCTCTCTTAATCAGGTGCACACTTGTAGGCATGGATTTAATTCTGCATAGCAAATAACACAGAAAGCCCACGGTTCTTCATGTCTGAACCCATTTAAATAACACTACAGGGCAAGTATATGATATAAAATATTTGACAAACAAGTACTGCTATCAACAAACTGTCTCTATTTTGCAGTCTTTACTCTGGGCAAGCCTGGAGGTCCTGTCTTTCCTGAGCACATTTGAAGTCCTAAAGCTTCCAGTTAGTTCCCTATCTGGCACTGATAATCTTTTCCCTCTCTCAGCAGAGTAGAGTACCAGAAGAAAAAATGCACAGCTTCCAGATGCTCTTCTCCCAGTCTTCTCATTGGCCTTTATTCCAACATTTCCCGTTTATGTAATAATTATTGTTGCATTAACATTCTAGGCCCTACCAAGAACACTCTAATTTCTGTTTATTGGCCTTAAAATAGGAAAGTACATAGAAAACAGCAAAAGCTAAATGAAGAAGAAAGACAAAAAAAAAAAAGTGACATTGGCAGTATTATTTGGCTAGTTCAATAAGTTGCTAGGATGTTGCTTGAGCTGTCAGATTCCCATCATTATTGCTAATTCTGAGATATAGAAAGGGTATGAGCTTGCCACAAGGACAAATGGAGTAAAGATGGAAACAGTGTCATGGGATGACAAAAAGGGAACAGTAGAGTTAGTAGGAAAAAAAAAAAAACAGTAAGAGAGAGGCAGCAAAGAGAAAGGGTTGAGGCTGTTCTCAGTGGGAATCATGGTGTTTGAGGCTGAGACCATGAAGGTCTTACCATGTTCATGCTGTTTGTAGAGGTGACTAGTGTAGGACCAGTGAGGATACTGAAATTTTCATGAGATATCTCAGAGACATTGCACATGTGGATGCTGCAGGTACAAGCTCTTTGAGGCAGATTCTTCAAAGTGCCCTTACCTAAAAAATTTAGGGACAACTGGGAAGCAAGGTACTCCTCTGGGTGGCTGCTGCCTGAGCAACAGTTGCTGGATTGTCTCCTGAGGGAAACTAGTAATCACTCAGGCTATGTCTGTATCAAGGTGAGATGTATTTCTTCTGCTTTCGCTTTTCTTTAGAAGGTGTTCCTGTTGCACAGCTCAGGAGGAAGATGTGATGCTGTTGTCCTGACATCATGCGACAGTATGTATCTGTCCTTCAGGTTTCACAAAGGTTGAGAAATCTTCCAGTGATTAAAGGTATCATGAATTGATAGCTGGAATGATTTCTTGTGCTCTGCAAATTTTTGTGATGTTGAAAATATTCTCACTTTTATCAGTGCAAAATTAAAATCTTTCAGACCATTCCCTCCCTTATAAGCTCTGCTGATGTTAGAGAATCTATGGGCTTCCCTGAAAATTTTTTCAAAATCTGCCAGAAAATTTCCTTGAGAAGGTGTTAACAAAACTGATATTCTTAAGAAAATATATTGTTTTTACAAACCGATAATGTGCAAAAAACAAAAACAAAAACAAAAAAACAATTTATTAAACATTTTGTGATCAAGTCTCCTTGAACCTTCATAGAGAAAAACATAGTTTTATGCCCAGTGTATCAGAATCCTAAAACATTTCAGAAGCAATGTATGGAGAGAGAACAGGAAACAAAGGGAATTTAATTCACCTTGTCCAATGAAAACAAGGAAGTCATTTGTACCATAGTTTATAGTTACTGTCCAGTAAATCTGTTTGTCCTCTACTAATGGAGAGCAACAGCTTATACACTACATGAATTTGTAAAAGAAATAAAACTCTTACTTCTGTATTTTAAGCAATAATAGCTGTGGAAAAATGTCTATTGTTTTTAGGTTTTGTAAATCATATATCATCAATTATAAACCTAAATTCTGTGCCACATTTGCCTCAACACTATCCCTTTTATGTAATTTCCCTTATATGTGGCAGTTAAATAAAGCAGCGATGTAAAATCCCAATGGAAAAATAAATCTAGCTATAGTAATCATACTATCAACACATCAGCTCTGCAGAACTCTGTCTTGCTTCCTCGCACAAAATGACAATTTAAAGTATCTTTCCAGAAGTCTCCTGGGAGATTATCATATTTTATTCTCTGTTAAAAAAAAAAAAAAGTAAAAATCTTTCAGAATATAGAAGTTCCTGGTGAAATACTTACTGTTCGGTTCAGCATAATACTGTAGTTTCAGAGAGGCTGAAATGTAATTTATTTCACTTTAGTTTTATCAGCAAGTAAAGGTCATCTAGCCAAAACCAGTTTTTCCAGATGCACACATTTCATTTGGTATCATCTTAAATAACACAGAAGTGCAATCAAATTCCAATATTTGTCAGTTGTACATGAGTTCTGTCTGTTAAGTGATCTTTTACTTTCTGTTTAAATGTTTACACCATGGGCATTGAATAAATGCTTGCTTGGCATTCAAAAAATAACATAAAGCAGGAAGCCTTCCTTGAAATTGTAAGGACTTTTCTAAATATTTCATGAGTACCCAAAAAACTACATTTTCAAGTTAATATTATATTATTTGGAATCTGGAAAAAGTCTTCTGCACATAGTTACACATCTGAAAATCCAAAGTAACTCAATTTTTAAAAGCACTTCTCTGATTTGTAAATATAGTCTTTCTCCTGTAGTTTTTAGTATTAGTAATAGGTGCCATTGAGAGCTCACTAGGAACCACAAACAATCACAGAAATAACTCACAGATGTGCTAAATATGCTGATATATCATTAGGCATACAGTCTTGGCATATTTTACTGTTGAGACAAAAAAAAAAGAAAAACAAGCATGGTTAATTACTCTTGTGACTTTGTTGCTGTGCTGGTTGTCTGTATTAGCAATCTGCTTTGGAGCCACATTATAATTTTGAAACAGATTCCCTGACTGCATGTCCATTCAGTTCCCAGAGAGATTTAGGTGTGCACTAACCATTTTCCTTTCTGAAGAGAAGTAATCAGAGGCTTTGTTTCAAAATTGCTCCAGAGCTTCACGAGGATAGTGAGGTCCAAACCAATGTGAGGGCTGGACCACCCAGGGGTCCTGTGACATGAGCCCTACCTGCATTCAGCAACAGGGCTTGCAAAACAGCCAGAGCTCCGACCACAGCCTGAAATGGTTCTCACGCTTTATAAAGGGCCTTGCTCTTTATAATGTGCTGTGTATGTTTTCGTCTTCACTGCCAGATGCTACCAGCTACTACAGTTCAGTCTCTGCCGCTCCTTCACCATCCAAGAGTGAAAATCATGAATTCACTTCAAATGCCTGCTCAAACAGATTGACATAGGGTAGAAATGATTCACAGCTAGTTTTTTAACCTCTGGTTTCTAATGAATATTTCTAGCTCCTAACAATTTGAAACAAGTATTTTTTTGTTCTAGTTGTTTAAAGGAAGCAATATTCATTCATTGAATATATTACCTATGGTGTATTTATCTATTATGTAGCACACATTAGCTGCCAGCAGCAGATTATCCCATAATGAACACCAAAGACTGAGTTACAAAATCTCCTCCTATCTTCATGTGTGTTTGTACAATTGTCTTCCTTGTTCTGACTTGGTCAAACTTTCTCAAGTGGTAAATCAGTCTGCAGGATAAATAAAGACCTGCAAAAGAAACCCTCTCTGTTGCTGAACGTCCCATGATAGGAGCTGGTCAATAAGACACTGATCCCGCACAGAGGCCGGATTCTGCTGAAGGTACCTTTTCCCATACAGGCACCTAGTCTCAGCAGTGTTAAGGAAGCAAATCAGCTTTGTGCACTTGTGTCTTCCTTCTGTCATTCTCATACACAGAAGAGAACAAAAGAAGCTCTATGAGTACAGAATAGTTTAAAACGAATAAATTCACGTCTCCTATTTACACTTTAATCTTCCCTTTTGGCATTGCAGAGCATAATTCCAGAACAATAAATAACAAAGCCAGGTGCTAAGGTGTCGGGCATGACATAGTAACCTGAACAGAATAACTCAGAAAACGAACAGAAGATATGTGGAAAAAAAACCTTTGCTGAAACATTGAAAGAGTTTATTCTAAAATGTCCTTAGAAATATTTTTCATTTGTTTTGTTTAAAAAAATCTTAGACCTTTGTATTGGCAGTTAAAATCAATCCACTAGAAGTAGCTGGTTGAAAACAATTACCATATTTGTCATATTTATGACCCAAAACCTAAAAGCACAGTAAACTTGTAAGATACTGACCAGTAATAAAAATAAAGCTGATAATTATTGCCAAAATAATATTGGAAAAAAGAAAAACAAAAGCAGAATAGGAATTAAAACTAAAATGGATTTTAAGAATCCTTTATCTTAAAGCTTTCTATTCTTGTCAACTATATGAATAGACATACTTGTTTGCATATTAGGAATGATTCTTGAGTAAATCCACCCTATTGCCACGTCCTCCTTGCTGTAGTTTTTCCAAAAGTCTAAAAGCAGATTTCTGATCTCAAGATATGTACACAGAAGTCTTATGCTGTTAATGATTCTCAGGATTGCAGGATTTAGCCTGCTGCTGTGCTTCTGTCTAAGGGAACTGTTTGAGATCAATGCTTTCTTTCACATCCTCTCTGATAAAAGGGTTAAGGTATATAAGAAAGAAAAAGATTTTTTTTCTTATACACAATAACCCCATCTCCACTTTTCATCTCCTCTTCTCACCCACCCCTCCCCTGCTCAGTGCCACAATGAATTGAGCGCTCTGTTTCTCTCCCTCATAGTTGCCAGTGGGGCAGTAGTAGTCACTCAGTTGCCACCCACACCTGCTGGCGTTCACACCGCAAAGCAGCAGCTTGTTTCCTTAGACCCACTGCTTCTGCCCAGGTCTGGCAGTTTGGGCAGTAGTTTCCTATATGTTCATAAGCATATGTGTGTGTGTATATACTTACATACATATAGATGTATGTAAGTAGATGTATGCAGATGTATACATCTACATATAGATGTATGTAAGAGGATGGGCACAAAGAATATAAAGTAGAATTGATAAGACATTTCAGTGAATCTAAAAAAATGTCTTAAAAATGCCACATACATGGCATATACATGTATACCTATAAGTACATATTTATAACATGTTGCAGGTATGAAAACTAACACACAACTTGAATATGTGATTAAATTTCCTAAGGTTACAGACTCTGTGTGTGTGTGTGTGTGTGTGTGTGTCTGTCTGTCTGTCTGTCTGTACAGGGGAGAGTGTCTATTATTTGTAACTTGTTCTAGAGTTTAGGTTCCCTGAGCTCTGACTTATATCTGTCTTGCTGTCTCTTGAGTTGCCTTAGGTTTTTCATTTCTAAGCTAACTTTAGTCACAAAGGAATAGCTTTTGTGCTCTTTTTCTCACTTCTTAGATGTTGCTGCATTCAATTGAAAGAACAAAACTCTAACAATACTGAAATTAATAGAAGGCTTGCCAGCGTTTCTGTGAGCAAGATTTCATCTCTGATACTTCTTGTCTTCCTGTAAATTCAACTTGGCTGACAGTTTTTCTACTGTAGTTCTGAAAAACAGTTCTGTTTTTTTGTTTGTTTGTTTGTTTATTTATTTATTGTACAGATCAAGGGGTCCTTGGCTTATATTGGTTTCTGATTATATCTTCTATTTTCCTCTACTAATGTACTACAGTCAAGAAGTTCAAGATATGTTTTCGGAGGTTTGAAACAAAGATATATGCTAGAGGTATCTGGTCTGAATTAATGTGGTGCTAGTTTCTGGTGACATTTGTTTGAAGGAAAATATTCTATCCCACAGATGCAACCTTTTTGATGTAAATTAAAGTCATCATTGTCAAATATCATAAAAACTTCATGGTATTATGTAAATCACTTAATCTTTCATGGGCTTCATTTTCACCCCGCCTTTACTCCCACTGAAGCAGTTTCAGTAATAATTTTCTAACTGTGCTTTGATTAGAACTTAACCAATGCTTGTAAAAGTCCTTAAGATTATTTAAGGGAAGGCATTTCAGAAGTGAAAGTATTGCTGTTACCAATGCAGCAGTGGTTTTGCTTGTATGGTGCTTTTAATCTGTAGATTATTGAAAGTATTTTATTAAAGGAGGGAAAATATCATTAGTTTCATGCTATAGGTGTAAAAAATGAGATAGAAAGTGATTAACCCAAATTAAATAACACTCAGGTGAACTCAAGTGAAACTGATAGATGAACCAGGAAGTTTTCTACCACCTTGCTCTCTGTCCCATATAAGAGGCTTGTTAGGGCACCAACAGGCTCTAATTGTGATTTAGAGTTGGCAATACTGTGCTATTCTTCATCAGATCAATATGGTCACAATTATCAAGATTTCCTAATATTTTTATTATTGGTTTTGATTTCACTCCCTTTATGAAAGATTACAACATAAGAATTCTATTTACTTCCATTTAATTTGGCTGGGAGGGAGACTTTGTGGTAATTTAGTCTTCGTTTTGTTTGACGTCTGACTGCGCACACCAAAGTCTGCACTCAGATCCAGTTTGTGCTCTAAGCATTAGCATGGCTGCTGTTAGCTGCCAGCCTCAGGTTAGGAACCCAAAATCTTCCTTAGGGTATCTAGGCTGCCCACCTAATGCAGGAAATTAGGTCGCTAAGGATGGAGACACACAAGACAAGCAACAAGAGGCTGCCCAGAACAGCACTGGGACGTGCCTTCCTCCATCCCTCACCGAGGCACGTCTGGTGTTCTTAAGGAGTGGATTCTTCTCCTTGGGATTCAGAGCTGGGAAGCAGGGAGCTAGACCCTTTCTTTTATGAAGAAATTAGGGTATTACACCTTTTAAACCTAGCCAAAGGAGGATGGCAAAAACAATCACTCAGAATACACACCATTTTTTGTGATCTTTCCAACAGAGGAGATTCAGGCCACCTCTACCACCTCCCTACATCATTTCCCATTATAAGGCTGTAAACTACACAGGGAAGGAAGTTCACTCCACACTCCGCTGCTGCAGATGTGCCCCTGGGCATAAATCATTAGGGAGTCAATAGGCAAGAGACAGAACGAGGTCAGGGGAAAATAGTAGTGTCTGGATTAGCAGTGAGGGCACCAATAAGAAGGAAAGGATTCTTTCCTTCTAATCCTAAAGCTCTTCACACATTTTAAAATCAACAGTCAGTGCCATCAAGGAGCTAGGAAATCTTTAAGGAAAGTGAAATATCTAGGACCGATTCACTTCATGCCAAAGTAGTATTTGTATTTCTCACCTGAGGTTGTAGCTTCACATGCTGTATAAAGGGACTTCACCCTATACCTGTTTGTTTAAAAACAGAGAAGCAAAAAGCAGCTGCTAACACTACATTTGAGATGGAGTCTGCTGCTGTAGGCACAGCTACTAAGTCCTTCCTCAGGGCTGAGAGCTGGGAGAATAGCTGGTTTATCGATTTAAGTGGCCCTTCCCTGTGAAGAATGAGTCCCTTCTGGGCATGTGCTGGCACCAGGCTGCTGAGTGCACAGGAGGCTGAAAGGCTGAGGGCCAGGGAGAGTTCAAGCATGACCAGCATTAAGAAGCAAATGAACAGAGGTTTTCAGGGTTGCAGTTTTGGAGTCAGACACCAGCATATCCCCTGAGCCCTATTAGTAGTGCCTGTTTCTGGTTTGGGGCTCCTTAGGACTGGGGGTAGACCAACCAAGCAAGGGTTTAGGTCCCTCTTGTCATCCTTATCATCATATTAGTCCGACCCACCTTTGGTAAGCTTTGATAATTGCAGGGAACCACAGACTGTTTGTAAAGGCAACTGCCTGCCATCATTTTTCTTTACACCAGCATCCTCAAAGCAGAGGAATACAGAATTGAACAGTGCTTCTTTTTTCCCCTTTTCCAATTTCTTTCCATTGCCCTCTCTCTTTCTCCTTGTATTTCCTCCTAGATATCTCAGTTGACTTTCTTTAGAAAGCTGCTTTCTGAGTAAGATGGCTATAGAAAGGCTTCCTCATGTAGCAGGAACAAATGAGAACTCTTTCTTTCCCTTATTTAAATGCCTCTTTCTAAAATGCACAGCAGGATTATAGTAGATAAAAAGTATGGGCTGCAAACCTTAAGAAGGTGAAAAGACTGCCTAGCAAATTCTATTTTCAAGCTATAGTAAATAATTTTACATTAACTTGTTACTGTAATGGTAAAAATTACATGAATTCATTATGGAATTTTTGCTCTATTAAGAATAAAATAATGTATGACAGTAAAATCCGGTAACTAAATATGAGAATGGACTGCTTTAACTTACACAGTAGATACTTAACTTGTTTTTTCAACAGGCTTAAAAGGAAGAAAATTAGCTAGGAAACAGCAAGTTCCATAGCAAGTAACTTGAGTCTTTTCAAATTAAGCATGACCTCTGTACTAACTACCAATCTGTTTTGTACAATTTATTGTCAACAGCATGTGCAGAATATTCTTCCTTCCTATATTCTAGCTGTGAGAGTTGCTTTCAGAGGCATTGGTGCATATATTAACCTGGACAGTAAGTAGTAACAAGAAAACATTATCTTAGAACATGTAGGTGTTTATAACTTCTGTAGGATTTTTTCCAGACTGTAATTCCTTCAACTCATTCCTCTTATGTATTTGCTGTTTCTTGACTGATGGATTTCTTTTTTTCTCATCTATAGAAAATGTCTTTTCAGTGACTTTTTGTTAAGCTTTGTATTTCTCAGTTTGCTATACTAGTAGTTCCAGCTCTCTGTTCTTCCTTTCATTATACACACAAAGAGACACTCCAAGAAATTAACCACTGGTTTCTCTCAACTGAGATTTTGTTTTCTCAGATGAATGTGCAGTTTGAGAGGCTTGGGGGTTGCTATTTTTGCTGGTTTTACAATATGTACTATCTACTATATGTATTATATTTAAAATCTGTTTTCATTCTTACTGTTTAATGTTCTGCTATTTAGATTTGGGGGGATTACATTTTTGTTTCTGTTTGTGTGTGTGTGCATGTGTACGTATGATTTTAAAGCTCTTATAAAATTGTTATGAGCAATTACAAATTTATTTTGTGGATCTTGCTCTTTCTTTTTGTGCATGAGTAAGAAGCCACTTGGATTGGTCTCTTAAAAGTTTCCTTTTTTTATTTTCTAAATTCTCAAACTTGGCTGATGTTTATAGCAACTTACACACTTGTTTGCTCCAGCTAGACAAAATACTTACATTTAAGAGTCCTGTTTTTACACCTACCAGGTTCCTTCTTTAAAACATTTTTTACCAGTTTACCACTTTACCAATACAAGTCAGCTTGAAAACATAACTGTTGGTGCGCAATGGGAAAATGATTGGTGCTATTCTTCTGTTTTTCTGATTGTCCATGAATTTTGTGCTGAGGCACTTGCATTTACGAGTGCTCACTTACTTGAAGTGCACTTTTCCCAGATGGAAAATAAGCGACGATCATCTTTAGCACTTAGTATCTTACGATATGAAGTATTTGTACTTTATATACACAGACTTTAACCAGAAGCTTTGACTTACTGATTCTGTTTTAAGAAAGCAAGAGCAGTGTGGAGCTCTGCTCAGGTCATATAGACAAGTTGCAGAACCTGGATAAGGACTCTTGGCCCTCATGAGTCCTGTTGACCAACACTTTGCTACTACTTTGTTCAAAACAGTCAAGAAATTCACTTTAGTTGGCTGGATTTCTAAAACAATGTCCATCCTTTCACCCTGTGAGGGGCAAAAAAAGTTTTATTTGCAAAGAATATGGACTTCTTAAAAAAAAAAAAAAAAAAAAAAAACCTATGAGCTCTCTTCTCCATTTTCCTTCTGACTGTATAAGTAAATGTCATTCTCCCTTTCAGCCATAGAGCTGATCACAACTGATGTGAGCACTTCAGTTGCTCACTTTTCTCTCTAGGGCAGTTGTTGTCTCTCCGACAACTAGCATCCATAGCAGTTTAGGCTTTGTAAATTAAAGCAAGACCATTGATTTGCATCCTAAAAAAACAGTGACATCAGTACAGATCCATAAGGCAGAGGTATAACGAGTTTCTTAAGAAAAAGGTGCTAGGCAGGCAGAGAACTAAAATGTTAAGAAGAGATCAAATTATGAGGATTTTATGGGAAGTTTTAGAGGCCTTTCAGGCTTTCTTTTTAGGCTGCAGAGCTGTCTCAGGAGCTATGCTGCCACTGGCAGAATCCTCCAGATCTATGCAGTTGTATCTGCAAAAAGAGCAGCATTAAATCCCAATTAAAATTTTCAAGCTTGCCTATGCAGCAAGATTCAGCAGTATAAGTACTGCACACAGCCTCTAATCATATCTACACAAACAGCTGGCGCTTACAGCTCCAAAAGCTTTGCTTTGCCACAGAAGTAATGTCCCCTAGTAAATGTTCACTATTATAATCAGGCACCTTCCACTCTTTCCTGACTCTGATTTGTCTGCTTTGCATGGAGAGGTATTTTTCCATTGTACTAGGGAACTATATACTAGGAAATCAGCCAGAAGCAACTGTGATTTTGGGATGTGCAGTTTAGCACACATGCACAGCAAAGCCTATGATTCATCTTTTGCCACTTTATGTCCTACCTCTATTTGGCTTAACTCACACCATTTTCACAGCTACTGTGAGTTAACTAGGGCTTTCTGGTAGGCTGGTGGCCATCACAAATGCATAGCTTGTGCAGATATGTTATCCATATTTCAGCTGGTTGGCTGCAGTTTTACAAGCCAGCCACAAAGCTACTGAACAGCTCTTTCTGCAGTTCTGGCACAATCAGGGAGAACAGCAGTTTGCTGTCCCCAGACCACACGGGAAGAAGGGACAAAGAAACCACCTTACCTGTTTCTGGAGCTGCTTTTCTTTGAACAGCTTCATTTGGTGCAGAGCATTTTCAAGTGCTTTTGGAAGAAGACTGGATTGTGCTGTATAGCTAGGATGAGCTTTATCTTCAGGAAGATAAAAGATGCTTTCCTGGGGAGGTAGATAAAGTTGGCTACTAAGCTATGGTGGTGAAGAACTCCGTTTTCTGTAGTCAGCACAGTATGGAAAGCCACCACCCCCTCCATAGAACGTTATCAGTTGTAAACTAGCTTTGATGTGGAGAAGTCAACGTGGACACTAAGGTAAAAAGGTTACTGTCTCTGCATGTTACCAAGCCTGGCAATGCTGCTGAGGTTTCTTGAAGCTCTGCATGCATGAATTTTCCAGTTGAGCCAGGGAGGGAACCAATAGTAGTCTTACGTTCCCTCTGAGTTGAACCTTAGAGTTCATAAATAGAAAGTGATACAGCTGCAGTGTGAAGTGGGGTGTCCTGACGCTAATGCTATATAGGCTGG
>VXAA01000244.1:280382-377749 GCA_013399115.1 Anseranas semipalmata
TTCCTTTCCTTTCCTTTCCTTTCCTTTCCTTTCCTTTCCTTTCCTTTCCTTTCCTTTCCTTTCCTTTCCTTTCCTTTCCTTTCCTTTCCTTTCCAGATATGTGGCAGTGGGGCATGGAAGTGTGGAAAGCAATGCTGTAGCTGCTTCCCTCTGTTATTACAAGAGATCCTGCATCCCAGGCTAGCACTGTTTGCTGTACAGTTGGATTGCAGAAAGGAACCACTGAGCTGTTGCCTCAGCAGCTGGGGAGTGACAGTATGTGAGTGCCGCTGGGAGAAGGAGAGGGTAGATGGCAATCACGGGGGAAGGCTGGAGGCTGCTAAGCCATTGCAGCATGCTGTGTGTTGCACAGCAATTGGGAGAATGGAGCTGAGAATAGGGTATTCCTCACCAAGGCCCGAGGGGACAAGATTCAGAGATTCTCAAAAAAAGCAGCAGTACCCCAGCCAGCAATTAACAGGAAGCTTTGTTTTACTTTGAAAACAGGGACTTTTTTTGTTGTTCACATAATTTTTCAGTTTCCTTTAAATTTTTACTGTATGCAGTATTGGTGTTTCATAGACTGCAAGAAAAGTTTCAAGATGGGAGATTTTTTTACTCATTTATTCAGCAGTTTTCTGCAGTTTTGGGTTGTCGCATTGTGTTTTTGTTAGGTGCACTTTACAAAAATCTGTGTTTGGTATCATCACTAAGAATAAGGCTGGAAGGAGTCGAAAGAGGTCATCTAGCCCAGCCCCAGGACCTGACGACAGAATCTAATCTCTCCTTGCTGAGTGATGCTTGTCTAACCTGTTCTTAGTCTCCAGTGATAGCTTCAGCACCATCCCTAAAACAATCTATCTTAATTAGGCTACCTGTCCTTGTGATTCTCGTAGATAATTTTTCTAAAATTGTTCATAATAAAAATTACCGCTGTTGAATAAAAACATTCTATATTGTTCTCAAAGTGCAAACACACAAAACTGGAATCTGAGGAATTGAACAAATAACCCAAAAACAAAGGAGGTGGAGTGGGGAAGAAAAAGAATGCTGCAAACAACAATAGAATAAAAATATACAGCCTGAGATTAGCAGCTCATTCAACTTTCAGTCTGAAAGCCCTTAACTGTATGCAGCTCAGTTGAGTCTTTTTATACTAGGCTGCTTTCAGAAATCTGTGGGACAGGCGTGGAAAAGAGCGGAAGCAAGCCCATGTTTAGATAGTAGGGCAAAAAATCCACCATTCCAGTTGCTAAAAAGGAGACATAACTGGGAGCAGCAAGAGTTCACTCCATCAAAAAGAAACATTCTTTAGTCTCAGAGAACTGAAGCAAAAGCAGCTTGGGGCACGTCCACACAGCAGTGACTTGGAGATACGAAGATAAATTCAAGCTCTCCTGAGGCAATACATTTTCTTTTAATACTGCAGGTAAAAAAACCTCCAGCTAACTGGAAATGTGGTCTGAGAAGACACCACCCTTTGCATAAATGTAGATGGCTGGTATGCCATGGCTGGGTCTGGTACAATATGCCAGAGACAGGGAAAGAAATTTCAAAGGAATGTTCTTTCCAACAGTAATGTTTGTTTGCATGTGATTCCTATCAGTTCTCCATAGATACTATCTGCTTCTAGAAGGGCCTATCTCTGACACCTCTGTTTGCCTCAGTGTCCTTCTGCTTCTCAGTTTTGATAAATCCTCTGTGCCAGAGATGCCCAGTCTGATCCCAGGAGTGATCATCAGAGCCTATCTTGAGATTTTTAAATATTTCTTCTTGAGTTCTCCTGAGACCGAGTGTTGATAAAGATTAGAGTTAGCCCTGAACACTTCAGAATTCTAAGTAAGGCAAGAAAAGTAACAGGAGATCTTTATTCATTATTCAGTGTCCATTACTTCAGAAGTAACACTGTCCCTTTGCCCAGCTTAATTTTAAAATACTGTCCTCAGTGTCCCTTCCCACTCCTGGAAATAATTCATTCCCAGACACCTTCAAATCCTCCAGAAAGCCATCTTAGCTCTTCTAGGAGATTTGCACTGAATGACAGTCAGGACAGTCACTAAGTCTTTGGAAGATCTCAGTACTAGACTAGCAATGACACTTACACCTCTGCAAGTAGTCATATATTTAGGGCTACTGGCATAACATTGAGAGTATACCAGTGAAGCTGGCATAAAGATATACCAGGAAAACAGACATTGATATTATTGACCAGAAAGGTTACAATTTTTGTCGTTCCCGCAGTGTTACATAACCAGAAAAAAAAAAAGCACGTCTATCCCTTCTGGAATAATTGAGAAGTCACCATTGCAAAGGAGCCATGATAAAACAGTTCCTATAAAATTCCATTTTATTTCTTTTTGAACACGATGCATTCACACAACAGGTATATTTTTGCAAACTTTGCCTGGTATACTTAGGGTTAATGTTGCTACTACCCTGCTACTATCTCCTTGGTTGTGTTGCTACTACATGGAGTTGCTTGCTGATGGAATGCCAAATTTTGCACTTAAAAGGGAGCCTTGCTAAGTTTTGTACTGAGAAAAATAATCTTGTACTGATGAAATATTATACTTTCAACTAGGAAAAAAAGCACCTAGAAGATACTCACTATGCCACAACACTCAGAAATGTACTCTATAATGAAACTATCAAAGGTAATGAATTCTTCTAGTTCGCAATAGTCTCAGTAAACACATTTCTTTCACAAAGTTTTCTTTTCAGAGGCTGGCATGCCAGAGGTTGATGGGGGAGGGGATCTGCAAAAAAGAAATTTGTGCTTCTGTGGTGGAAGGAAAACCATGAAAGAGGAAGGGTGAGCTAAGGTTACTTGGCTGGATGTCTTGTAACGAATGTCTCCTTAGTGTCCGTCACCTTTATGTGAGAACCACAGCTTGAGATTGGTGGTTTCCTTAGTCACAAAAGGGAAGAACGAAATGTTAAATATGGAAAACACATTTTGAAGAACATTGTGAAAAATAAATCTTTCATGAATTCTAGTGGGCAAACAAAACAAACAAAAGAACCAACCTATATATCCTAGCATTACAGAGAAGCTGCTTCTCAAGAAAATACTATTTGTCAACAGGTGCTTACTGTATGCTTTCACTGTGCTGCTGCCTCACTGTGTATAGGACTAAGAGTCCCAAAAGCCATGAAGGCAGAGTTTGCTGGTTCTTCAGTCTGCTTTAAGGAGGGCAGAAGTTATTGCTTCTGAGGTTAGCACTTCATTCTGAAAAATTCTTGCTATTCCCAGTGCACATCTTAATAGCTATTATAGCAGTTACTACAAAATCCTGTCAGCTCCTCAGGGTATAGAGAAGTGGTATTGCTAGAATTCTGCTCTAGTCTTCTGCTTCCTTGCAAGCCTCTCATTCTAGGTTTTAATGTGTTTTGCTTTTGTAACACTTTTCCACCATCCCATTAGCAGTAGCTTCCTAATGGATGTGTGAGTCTACGTAATGAACAGTTCTCTGAACCCAAAGGATGGAAAACTAGACAGTACTATCCTGGCTGCAGGCTAGTGTTTTGGTGAAAGGTGAAATCTAAGAACCATGGACCCACATCAGTAGGGGGCACAGGAGTACACAGGGCACTAAAGTAATGTGAGGAAACAGATCTGGATGAGAGAAAAGAGGTAAACTCACTTTTTTAGTGTTGTGAGAAGTTAATATTGGTACTCTGGTACACAAGCAGCTAATGTTTATCCTAACATTGACATTACAATTCAAAAGCTTCCTACACAAATACTACACTGTGAACACACCAGAATTTCATGCAGAGAACAGAATAAATAATATTTGACTATTTCCTATGTAGCAAGAATTGTCATGTGAGGTAGCAGATGAGCTTGGTGTAAACTAATCCCTGCCAGAGAGCCTTGTGTCAAAGAGCTTTTAACTAGAGGGTGCCTGCGTTACAAGGCACAATGTTAAGGTACTTTTCTGATTTCCTAGCCATTTCAGTCTCCAGAAGATGATCAGTCTCTGTGAATTGATACCTTTCCTAAGTTATTCTTCAAACGCAGCTCACACTAGCTCTTAAGTGAAAAGCTGTCCCTATTCTGTGTGTTGGTTTCGATAGCAGAGAAACTAAAACCAGTCACTTAAAGATTGGTTCAGCCCCTTGTTTTTAACTTGAGTTTCATCTTCTACAGCTGTTCAACCTAAATCCTTATTCCTCAGAGACCCAGCTCTGACTTTCATTATAGAAAGGCAGGGAAAGAACCTCCTGCTTTCGTTGGTCATAAACTCCCCTCTAGCTGTACTTCCAGCAAAAATCAACATAAGCTAAAAAAAAAAAAAAAAAAAGCCAATGTGATGTAGCTCTAAAACCACAAATTTCCTTCAGAGGAACTTGAACTGGTGAGGATAAGTGGAAAAGTCATGGACACAACAGTTCCTCCCCTTTACTCCTTTCAGAATCATTTTGCTGAAAGCATAGAGGACTTGCTTAAACTATGTCCAAAAAAGGGGGACTGAGACAAAAGAGTCAGACTCAACACACCACAATATTTTAAACAACTGTACTGTGTGTCCATGTACAGGCGCTAGTAGGCTGGGGGGGCTGCAGGGCTCCTCTGTGAGGAGTGGCTGGGGCTGCCCTGTGCTGGACTCCAGTCGGCTCCAACGGTCCCACTGCAGGGCACGGCTGGGCCCAGCAGCAAAGATGGGGGCACCTCTGTGGAAGCGTGTTTAAGAAATGGTAAATACCCTGGACAGGCAGTGAGGAATGAGAGGTAAAAAAAAAGTGTGAGAAACAACCTCGTGAACACCAAAGTCAGAGAAGAAGGAGGGGAGAAGGTGCTCCAGGCACCAGAGCAGAGATTTCCCTGCAGCCCATGGAGAGGACCATGATGGAGCAGATATCCACGCTGCAGTCTGTGGAAGACCCCATGCTGGAGCAGGGGTTACGTATAAAAGGACTGCAGCCCATGGAGAGGACATATGCTGGAATAGGGGAAAAGTGTGAGGAGGAAGGAGTGGCATAGCGGAGCTGTTACGGACTGACCACAACCCCCATTACCCATCCCTTCTGCACCACTTGGAGGGGGGGGAGAAGAGCTGGGAACGGAGGAGTGAAGATGAGCCTGGGAGGACGGGAGCAAGGGGGAGAGGTGTTTTATTTTTTGTATGTTTCTCACTATCCAAATCTATTTTAATTGGCAATGATTACATTAATTTTCCCTGGGTCTGTTTTGCCCATGACGGTAATTGTTAAGTGATCTCTCTGTCCTTATCTCAATGAGCTTTTCCATCTTAATTTCGGCCCCTGTCCTGCTGAGGAGACGGAGAGAGAGAGCAGCTGGGTGGTCACATAGCAGACAGACAAGGTTAAACCACAATACCTAAAAACAGAATTAAGACCATCCAACTTTCCAAAATAGGGAAGAAAGTGTGGAAAATTCTTTTCCTCAAGATATAGTATTAGTGTAGAATTAGGTATGACATTCCCTCCTTGTCCCTTTCCTCAATGATGAATGTGAAAATGTTTTTTGTTGTAACTGTGCTGCTACATTCACACATCAGCTTTTACACTCACAAAGCCGTACATGTATGTTACATTAATGGACTTCTGAATCACATTCTACCCTGTCTTTGTGCTGAATGTAATTGTTTATTTCACAGGTTAAATGAGATGAGCTGGTTAAAAAAAAAAAAAACACACTGAAATTCTCTTTCTGCTTTCTGTCACTAATTTATTTTTATTTACAGTGTATATTTTATATATATATATTTAGGGGTGGGATTTTTACAACATTTTTTTGTGGACCTAGCTAGTAAAGATATCAAAAATCCAAAGCACTGGAAAAAAAAGAAAAAGAAAAAAAAAGAAAGACAAATTTTATAGTAATTGAAATGCATTGCAGAATTACCTTTCTACAGATGGCCAGTATATTTACAACTCTTCTTTTTGGTAATTAACCTCTGTTCATTTTTCCTTTTATGTCATAGCACTTTTTACATGGTTAACTATTTTTATTTTCCGAACACCTCTGTGTTCTAGGGCTACACTCAGGAGTAGAGGTTAACCATAAGCAATCCCTAACTTTGCTAGGTTTCACAAGAACCATATGGAAGACGAGTGCTGGAAAGAGATTTATCAGTTCTCTCAGGAAGAAACTACCAGAAAGAGGACAAAGGAAACTATATGAATTTCTCACCCCTTTTTTCCCTAAGGAAAAAAATGGTGCCTCACAGAGATGCAGCATGTCTGTACTTTTTGTAATTTTTAACATGGGGCTGTGGCATAAAAATGTAATTAAATGTTTAAGGATATATTATTGTTCATTTTTCTATATGTGGGAACTATGTGAGGCTGAATATATGAACAGGGGAGCTGAGAATCTGTATTGCTGCTTTCCTTCCCTATCTGTTTTAGAAGTCCTCAGGAAAAGGCAGGAATGTTCATCCCCATGTGCCCACCAGGCATAAGTTACTTTTCTGACAGTCTTATTGATCACAGAAGTTCCAGTGCCTTCCTTTTTCATTCCTCTAAAGCTACACCCTCCATACACACAAATATGTATGGACCAAAACTGCAGCATATTATCCTTCACCCAGACACAAGGACAGAATCAAAGGGTAATTTTCCGTGTCTCAAAGTCTTGGCCTAGTTTCCAAGCAAAAATACTGTTTAAGATATATATTGATGTATATGAAGTATGACTTGTGCTAAAACCCTACTTTCAATTTATGTCAATTAGCTTCTAATGTGAAGAGGAGAAATATGGCATTATCTAAAACTTTGCCATGAATGCTGTGCAAGAACACATAGATTCATAGAATCACAGATTCATGGAATCATAGAACCATAGAATGGTTTAGGTTGGAAGGGACCTTTAAAGACCATCTAGTTCCAAGCTCCCTGCCATGGGAAGGGGCACGTCCCACTAGACCAGGTTGCTGAAAGCACCATCCAACCTGGCCTTAAACCCTTCCAGGGATGGGGCATCCACAACATACCTTCTCTACTTAGAAGAAGTTTCTGGGGTTACAGCTCAGTGATATTGAAGTCTGTCCATTTTGAGGTCTGATGTCTGATTACATTAACAGGACATATATACGTAACTTAAAAACCTGATGTTATTTTCTCTCTTTCTCTTCCTGTCTTTTTTCTCAGAACAAATTATGACATCGACATCTAAAGGAATTTTCCGGCCATTTTTGATTATCTTCATTGTCCTTGGTTGTTTCATGGCATTTATACTAATCTATATTAAACCAACAAACAGCTGGATCTCTGGTCCTATAGAATCAGCCAGCTCAGTTTTGAAAATGAAGAGCTTCTTTTCTTCCAAAACTGATAATGTTAATGAGACTACTATTTTGATCTGGGTTTGGCCATTTGGTCAGACATTCGATCTAACATCCTGCCAAACGATGTTCAACATCCATGGGTGCCATCTGACTATTGACCGCTCACTATATAACAAATCCCATGCAGTTCTCATTCACCACAGGGATATTAGCTGGGATCTGACTAATTTACCTCAGCAAGCCAGGCCACCATTCCAGAAATGGATTTGGATGAACTTGGAGTCTCCAACTCATACTCCACAAAAGAGTGGCATTGAACACCTCTTTAACCTGACACTGACTTACCGGCGTGATTCAGATATTCAGGTGCCTTATGGCTTCATGATGGTCGGTACAAGTTCCTTTACATATGAAGTGCCAAGTAAAGAAAACTTGGTGTGTTGGGTTGTAAGCAACTGGAACCCTGAGCATGCTCGAGTCAAGTATTACAATGAGCTTAGCAAATACATTGAAATCCATACCTACGGGCAAGCCTTCGGAGACTACGTCAATGATAAAAACTTAATTCCAACTATCTCCGCTTGTAAATTCTACCTTTCATTTGAAAATTCAATCCACAAAGATTACATTACTGAGAAACTTTACAATGCTCTTCTGGCTGGATCAGTACCAGTTGTACTAGGCCCTTCCAGAGAAAACTATGAGAATTACATTCCAGCAGATTCTTTCATACATGTGGAAGACTTTCTCTCCCCAAGAGAGCTGGCAGAATATCTTCTGATGCTTGACAAAAACAACAAGATGTACCTTAGTTATTTCAACTGGAAGAAGGATTTCTCAGTGCATCTTCCCAGGTTCTGGGAATCACATGCATGTCTTGCTTGTGATCATGTGAAAAGACACCAGGAATACAAGTCGATTGGAAATTTAGAAAAATGGTTTTGGAATTAATTTGTGTGTGTGTGTGTGTGTGTGTGTGTGCGCGTGCACTTTTTTGAAGAAGCCGGAAGGATCTTTAGTCCAAGTGCAGAGGAAAGGAATAAGAAAAAAAAAAGAACGAAGAGAGAACCTTGCATCATGGTTTATCAACTATCCTCTCTTGGCTGTCCTATTTATATTTTGTAAGAGATTTTAAAGATCACGAGCAGCAGTCATCAATACACAGTTTTAAATTATAATGTACATACTAATTATGTGCACTGAAGAATATTTGATTGTTTACTATAATTTTTAAACAAAATTTTTCACATTGTGAAGTATGTCTCTGTCTTGCACATAATGTAGTCATTTTTAACACTTTTTTTTTTTCTTTTCTTTTTTTTAACATTTTATTTGTAGTTTAACCTATTTGGAAAATGAGGACACAACTCCTAAATGCCATAGAGAATTTTAAGAACATAACTTGCTGTTCTAGTCTGAAATGTGTGTAATGTTTTAAAAAACAGTAACGTTTTTTATGGTTCATCTTACATTTTAAGAACACCATGAAGTTCAATACCTACCATTATTCCAGTGTGATCAATTGTACACCTTTTCAAGGGTGCAGAAATACAGTTTTTAAAAGGTATTACAATAGCAGGCAGTCTTTGCTTCTAAAAAAGATGAGTTTTCTAATAACAGCTCCTACAGTTACTTTAGGAGTATGTCTGTTCTTACCCTCCAAAGAGTAGAGAAGCCAGATATACAGAAGATGAACAATCTTAGTGATCAAAGCCCTTATTCAGTAAAAGTAAATATATTTTAATATAGACATTTGATCACATCAGCCTCATGCACTGAATTCAGCTGGTAATGGTAACTTTTTAGAAATAGGTTGTTGAAAAATTCTAGAAATTTCTCTCTTTTTTTGAATTGTCGAGTTTCTCTCCAATTCTATAAAGATCTGTTGAACTTTAATTATAGTTGGACAACTTGCAGAGTGGCAAGTTTCTTTTCTGAAAGAAATATGCTGAAAATCAGTAAATAAGTTATCAGGCTGCCATATTCAACCACTCAACCCACTAAGCTAATGAGTTTTGTTTTTTGAAAATATTTTGTGTGACAGGTATAAACAAATGCATTCTTCAGAGCAGTAGATGATTTCAAAATCTGATTATTTAAGCAGGTTCTTAAGTATTAAATTTGCTCTGATAGCAAATACAAAAATGTGATGATTGTCATGATTGTTTAAAATATGTCTGTTTCTAATGTGTGTCATTTGATTTTATTACTTTTTTCTTTCAGCAGCTAAGGCTTAAATACCGGATTGCTATGTATAGTCATATGTAGAAGGTTGGTTTAATGACATAGACATATGGATATATTTTGGTACCAACTGAAAGCCAAACAGCTTGTTTTTTTCAGGTCACAATACTACAGATTGCAGTTTCTACTGAGTTGCAGTCAGCTCTCAGCATCTTATGTCTACTTTTATGATATGTTTTGAAATCATACTAGAAATGTGCATTCTTTTCTGACTGTATTATCTTTTCTTTAAACTACAGAAAGAGTTGTAAAAGAAATTGAAGTAAAAAATGTTAAAAGGTACAAACTCACTGGTAGGCATCACACAGTAAAATTAGTACATTGTCCCAGTAGTTAACAGTTGAACATTGAGTCCAAACTTTTGAGACTTATCCCTCAGTAAAAGAAAATAACATGTAAAAAGCTTGAAGCATGAAGGTATAAGATAGTGCTTTTTCATTTACTGTGAACAAATACATGTCCTGCTACTAAAGCAAGGACTGGTAAAAGAAGCTACATACAGAAAAGGATGGAAAAGTATAAAAGTTTAGCTGGAAAAACTTCAGCTTATGTGATGTAGAAGACCTTGATCAAGCAAAGTAATTGATGAAGTACTTAAGATTAAATTTGCAGACAACAACTTTGCTGCAGTAATGGAATAAGGGATAAATGATGATAAGCATTTAGCAAAAAATAAAGTGATTTGTGAGATACTTCTTTTACCCCAGGCTGGAACAGAAACACAGAAAGATGTAAGAATAATATAGTCACATTTCTACACTCGGAAACTCCTCTGGGAATGTTATAGAAACACTTGTGCTCTCCCAATGGCTTCAAAAGCTGTTTTCTGATCCAGATATTTATTTATACTGCTTATTGCTGTCTTAAAAATCTAATTTACAAGATACTGTGAACCTCCTAAATTCACCAGCATTCCAGCAGGAAACAAGATGGGCTTACCTTGCAAATTAATGCAATATAAGGAAAACCAGTCTTCTAAAAACAAAGTGCTGACACAGATGTAACGTGAATAGTATTTCTATCGTTCTGAAGGCAAGTGGCCATTGCCTACAGGAACAAAACCTTTCTCTTTCTTCATACTTTTTGTTTTCAGGGCTGTGAAATTCTCAGCTGCTGAATATGGCACTGCTTTGGCTGTATTACCTGATTTCCTTGATGCTGGAATTTAGAAGTTCTTTGCATTGAATTCTTTGCATTCATTCAATTCAATTATATTCACCCTTTGGTGAACATGTGAAGTCCCTTATTTCATTCCTCATTCCAGATAGCGGGAGTTGTTCTGGGCATTACAAGGCCTTAGTCAGAGGAGACTGATTCCTTGGCTTCAAGATTCAGCTGATAAATTCATATATTAATAACAAGTAAGCACAATAATGAGATGAAAAGATATATTACTTGTTACTATGAAGATCAATTGGTGTATATACTGGAAAGTTTTGAAATATATGCTAAATGGTAAACCTGTAAGTAATGTTATTACCTCTAGGAGCATTGGATACAGTCAGCATGGCTAATCTTGTGCTGAATTTTAAGGTATATGGTATGCTGGAACTGGAAACAGAGTTGTTATCTTCACAGAAACTCCACACAAGCTTGTATACTTTGCCTTCAGGATGCACTGCTCAAATTGTTTCAAACAGGAGAGAAATCTAATCCAGATTGAAATGACTAAGAATCATGACCAAATCCTAAACAAAAAACATGGCCTTAATGCCTCAATGATATTCCTGAAGTGTGTGGGCTGGAACACAAGTGAGCCAGCCATTTTATGAAGATTTTAGGCAGATCTACAGGTATTATCAAGCCTTAAGCAGTCCTGAATGTAAACAGCTTTGCTGACAGAAGCTGTAACATCTTCAGGCATGTCCAGCCTAGGTGGTAAATGATGTGTAGAATGGATGTAAATCATCCGGACTTCATGTATGCAAAAAGGCAGTCTGCCTGGACCTACACACCTAACTCACAGAAGATTGATTCCAGTCTGCATAATATCAGGCTTTGTGATGTCTGTGCTCCTTCAGTGAGCCATCCTACATGAGCAATTAGCATAACAGGTTCAAATAGTAAATCACTGTAAAGGAGAATGGGCAAAAACAATTTAATTATGGAAGGGAAAATTACATGGAATTAGTTAAAATAGAAAACAAGGCATTATTTAAGCCTTGGTACCACTGTCAAAAGAAGATAGTTGTACAATAAAAGAGAAATGAAAGATGAGAAACCATATCAATTCTTATTATTTTCTCAACAATTTTATTTCAGCCAGTCAGTTTATTTTATTTGCCGGCCCAGTAATCGAGCTGCACACTTACTTGTCACAAGTTATATCAGCAGTCATAGAAGAAAGAGAGTAATCATTATTCTTTCTTTTAGAATGCCTTCTTTTGTATGTTTTTAGGCATTCTGTCCTAAACTGAGCTATCAACATTACTGCCTTAATCAGTGTGGAAAATAAGATCCAAGACAGATAAAATGCTAACAGCAGATGCATTGCTATCCCACTGAATATGAACAGACATCAGACAAACTGGCAGCAGATACTTCTAAAGCAGACTTTTCCTTTCATTTCACCAACACTCAATGACCACAGCAGCTCCTGCTCAATATGAGATCTCCCTTCCTTACCAAATCCTGGTTGCCAGTTTCTTTGAATGCCTCTCACTATCTGAGCAGGCTGGGATCGCAATGAAGAAGCAGCACAAGTGAGGCCCACAGACTGTGCAAGAAAGAACCAGCAACATATTTGTCTTTTAAGAAACACATCAAATAAAATGAAAGATGGACTGAGAGAGCTAGAATATGGGAGGCTGCCAAGTTCATGCAGACTGAGCACTATCTGTGAAACTGGCACTGCTGAGCGCAGTAAACAGCTAGTTACTGGCTCTAGCTACTTATGTTCACTTATCAACCTGGGCTTAAAAAAAAAATGTACCACATAATTTTCTCTCATCTCTAATCAGTCAAACATCAGTTAAATAACCAATAACTGTTGCTGATTATTCAAGAATGACACTCCTGTAGGCCTTGTATTATCTCTTTTATTAGATAAAAAATAACATTCGGGATGGAAGACTGAAGTCTGTCAGTAAGCTAATCATATTTCCTGTCTGACACAAAGAATCTTCATTCTTGTTATCTTTTCTTTATTGATTTTCAAGTAAATCCTTCTGCACTTATGCAACAATGCTTTTTGGACTTAGTTCAGGAAGGACCTTAAGCATATGCATATGACCATGAGACTCAAGCACATGCTTAAATTTAAGAGCATCTTAAATGGTTTAATGCACTGGGGCTTCTAACAGTATATTTTTATTGTCTTTGGGAATTGTGCCAGAGAGCACAGTCTATAGCACAGGCCAACTTATGTGGTCTTTTTTGCATCCATGTGTCTATCCTGTGAGTGGACTGGCTACTCCAAACTGAAAACTCTTCAGACTAATTCTGACTTAGGGTTTATCCATCTGACTTTGGCCATACTCTTCTGCTTCAGTATATAGCATGTGCCACCATCACCTCATGCCATCCACTCAGCATGACACCCCACCTTACAGCCTCCCTGTGTTGTGCACTTGGATGTGGAATACAGAGGTGAGCGGGCTGAGGCTTGCTGAGATAGTATTTAAGTGACTGTCCTAGGAAGAAAGCATAAAACCTGGTCACATCTGCATCCATTTAACCCAGACTGAGTATGCCCTAGAGGGGATCAGTCTAATCATAGAATAATTGTAACATATCCTGAGTTGGTAGGGACCCATGAGGATCATCGAGTTAAACCACGTATCTAAGAGCATGTCCAAATGCTTTTCGAACATCTAAATGTGAAACACTGACTTACCTCTCATCTGCTTTCTGAGGATGAGAAAAGGCAAATAAGTGTAGTGAAAAACAGCACATGGCCTTATTTCCACTGTTGAGGAAATGTTTGCATCCTTCATCTTGGAGAAGTACACAACTAGAAACATCTGGGTTGTAAGAAAATGAACTGGACTACTTAAACTGCTACTATGATAAAAGACAAGAAAACTTTGTTTTAAAATAAGTCTTTTAACAAGTTCATTATATTATGTTAGTATACTAATATAAAATATCTAGTAATGTAAAACAGAATCTTTGGCTTGTCTCTCATATAGAAGTTACTTTGTACTAAAGTTTTTTTGTTTTGTTTTGTTTGTTTTGTTTGTTTTGTTTTGTCTAAGCCATACCCGATTTTTCTCTTTGAGGAAAATATTTGGTTCAATCTCTGTATCTCTTTGGTTCAATCTGTGAGTGAACAACCATATGTGCAAAGTAGGAACAAGAGGTCCACAGCCTGGGAAAGACAGAGGGCATCAGTGTGTCTGTGACAGGAAGGCTTCTGACCTATTTAAATCTGATGGTGGAAGTTAGTCAAATATTCAAGTGCTTCCTTCGTCAAAACCAGTACACTACTGAGAAGAGAATCTAGGTACTTTTATAGGTACTATATCTAGGCACTATATCTGAGAAGAGAATCTAGATACTAGTACTTGAAGTACTTGTTTATCTAACAGTTGGTAGGTTTTCTCATTAATATTGGCTGACAATTCTGTTTTGTTTTGTTTTGTTTTGTTTTCTAATATAAGTGATTTTTAAACGTTAGACCTCCATCAATATGATCCATACAAAGCAGTTGTTCAGCTTCATCTTTCACTCCTTGCTCAGGCAAATCTTCCACTGAAGCCAGTAGCTGATCTGGGAGATTCCCATGCAGTAATACAGGATTGAGTCCAGAGTGGAATGGCTGCAGTAAAAAACAACCTTCTCATTCGTGACTGTTTCCCTTCTAATATTTGAATAAATAGTTCCAGTGCTACAGTTCATTCTACCTTCAGAAAACCAGTGTAGCATTCATACTGGTTAGATATGTTCATAAAAGTTACAGAAATGCCAAGAAATTTCTTAAATAAACCATGCAGTAATAATTTTAATTCATAGCACAAGTGCCACAGAGTGATACAGATGCTAAAACCACAAACTCATGAGAAATAATTAGGCCTAGAGACATTATCCTGTGGTTTCCATATTGGAAAAAGTCACTTAATTACTCTACTGGAAAATTATTTAAATGAGAATCCTTTATGTTGCCATAGTCTCCATGCAATGAACTGAAACCCGCAGTTTCTGTGCAGTAAACAGTTCAGAGATTTAGTCATGTGGCAGAGCCTTTCACCTCCAGGTTAATAGCCTGAATTATGAGTAGGTTGGTGCAGGTGACTATTTGGAAACCTCTAGCAGATGATACTGTGATCTCTGTCAGGTTTCTCATTCCTACTTTTAGCCAAAGAGGCAAAGAACTAAAGTGAGACTCATCTGACATCTTTGTGCATTTCTCAGCACACGGGGGGGTGGCCTAGGATGCTCTCAGTCCTGCAGCCTGCACCATGCCTGTTTACGATTACACAAAAGACTCCGCTGTCTTCAAGAGCATTGGCATTTCTTTGAAGTGTGGTGCCTGTCTGTACAAATGAAGTATTCATACCTGGGGGAACTCTTCATTAACATTCCTAAGTAAATAATTAGTAAGAAAATCATCTAATCGTTGCAAATTGGCAGTAAAAGCATTGTTGGTTATTCTGTATATGAAGTAGTCCAGTGGAAAACAGGCTTTGATGAAACCTTGTCCCCCCACTTGATACAGCCAGTTTGGATCTATATATAGGGACATGCATGACAATAAAATGTGAAAGATAAACCATCCATACCAGAAACCAATGCTTAAATGTATGAAATTGGGATACATTTCCTATAGAGCCTTGAAGCTATAACTAACCACTTGAGCAGTCACCAAATGAAAATGTTCCCATCAGTCTTTTTCCTTATAACATGGTACAAAAAGCCAGTCTAATATATGCTGTTTGGCAAATAATTTAACCATAAAATCTACATTTGCCTTTGCTGTTTTCTTTTGTAACACACATGTTAGATGAGATTAAAAAGTATGTGAAGTTAACTCCCTTGGTGGAGGTTAATGTTTTAAAGATTCGATGGATATCCTGAAGACAACAAAGTGAGAAGATTTTCCATCTATACAAAATCCTAATGTGCCAAACTGCTTCCAGTGAATAAAAAAAAAAAAAAAAAAGTTAAATATAACGTCTTTTTATTAGGATTTGCAAAATCTTCTACTAACGCACTGTAATTTTGCACTATTTTGTAAGAAAAGAAAAAAAGGAAAAAGAAAAAAGGAACTGAAAAAGAAACAAAAAACTCTAAAAATAGATGCCAAATGTATAGTTTGTAAAATACTATTTTTCTTATATAAGTGTCATCATATAGTGAATCTAACTGTGTTATTGTAAACTGTGAAAAATGTGATGTACTGTTGTGACACAGCCTGCCAAGGGCCATTTCTAACACACAGATTAGACACCTGGACTTGTTTATATATGAAACATATTCATAAATCTGATATCACTTTTATACTTATTTTTTGTAGACTATTTTTCCACATTTACAACACAACTGTTATTTTATATCAAACATTAATTTTGCTTTAAAATATTATTTGAATAGGTGGGTGGGTGTCTTAATTGTGCCAGAGGTTCAAAACTGTAACAAAGGTAATTCAGAAACTATTCTTTGCAAAACTGTAATGCTGCTGAAATTTAATTTTTTTGTTGAACAAGCAGGCATGCTGTCAATAAACAATAGTTTCTGGTCTATGATAATGATGATAATGTTACATTTGCTAGGATAAATGCCTGGTAGTTATGAGCTGCATTTCCCTTCTATCTTTCTGTATGTGTGGGAGATGATACTGGGTGCCATAGTTGAATGTCATAGATATTCAGCCACTCGCATGATGTGCCATGGACTTGACCTCCAAAAGATATTGATGAGAATTAGGAGAAACCCCCCAAAGCTGCTTGTCCTGATTCAAACCCACTTTGGGCATGGGTCATGTTAACTTGAGATTGTTGACGCACTCGGGACTGGTACAATCTCAGTAAAGATAAAGTTCTCTATGTAGGAACATGGGACCACATTTACTCCCTTAGTGAAAGATCAGGACCAAAGTCCCTTTCTTTTGTACTTGAGCTTACACACACAGCATTGAATGGGATCTGATATGAACCCTTTCTTCATGTTCTCAACTAATGATATTCCTTGTACTGACAACTTAATCTTTTATGTGTTTTATATAGTATATATAATGCATAAATTCATGTGTAGGAAATAATAACCATGGAACACTGAATTTAATAAAAAAATGAAAACCATCCTTATCTGCAGGCACATTTTAAGATGCCATGTTAAAAGGAAATCTTGTAAAAAGATGTATATTTTATTTATTAGTGATTGTATATTTTGCCCCATGACATTTTATAACAGGGATTCTACCATACTGTTTCTTTGTTCCCTTTGAACAATATCATCACCCTGAGATGCATCTGAAAAATGTAGGGGTTTAACAACTGATGTTTTCCAGTATATTTTTAATTTGATGTTGTTGTTAAACTTTCTTCTGATTACCTATAACTACGTTCAGAATTTTAAACACAATTTGACTGCAGTCAGAAGATACTTGCTGAATGAAACTACAGGTAACTGTAAGCATTTCAAGGACTTTCATCATTGATGTGAAATTAATCTTTCTGAACTTTGATTCCGACATGGTTAACAAGCAGCTCGCTGACTCTTATTTATTGAGCACTGGAATTCTCCCCAAAGGATAAACACTGAATTATGTAAATAATAGTGCTCTATATAAGCCTAACAAATTATTGTAATAGGTATATTTAAAATAAAAGAAAACATTCTAAGTGTACTACAGTCTTTGATCGTTATTTTGTAGGTCTAATGCCATTCTTTTTCTTCTTGTGGTAGTTCTCATCAAGAGCTGGATCTAAAGATTGTTGCTAGTCATTCCCATGACTTCTGGCAGAGATCTCACAAACAGATTTTTGTTTTTTTCTTAATCTGTTACACATGGAATCCTTGCAAGTGTTCAGGGTCAGAATGAATTCATGTGGACCCTTGCATGAATTTGCTGTGTACAAGCAACATAGCCGAATTGCCATGGTACTACAGTTGAGGTTACTTTTCCTCGCTTTTGACAATGTAGTTAAGCAGCACTCTTTGAGCAATCATTTGATTTTCCTGAAAGCAGAAGAGATCTGCAACTGGAAAATTGTCTTTATCATGTAATCTTACAAAACAAATTATCTTTAAAAGTTCTCAAAGGATGATCAGTAGAGTAGTAATTTACATGCTCATATTTCATTGCTTTACTGTACAAATAACCTACACTTGCAGAGCTTAACAGTACGTCTACAATAGCAAGTGGTTAACACAATGGTGTCAGTTTTATTCCCAAGTATACAAGCAAAAAAAAAAAAAAAAAATCAAAATAGCTGCCACTGAAATAAACGTAATAATTAATGCAGTATTCCCAATAGAACAGAGCATTTGGTCCCAGTGATAACAAAAGCAAGACAGAATATTATGTTGGCTACAGTGCAGCTTGTAGAATGGATTGGGGTCTTCAAAAATCCTTCTCCCTGCCGTTAGACAGGTAATTTGCTTTCCACCCGAGCTAATAAAGCTTAGCTAATTTGGATACGTTCTTTAAAAGTTTCTTACTTTTATATCATTTGCTCAAACCAGACTTATCATCATCTTGAACTTACCCATGACAAGTGCAGAGACAAACTGATTTTTTAATAGTACATGGGAAAGAATTCCCTGCCACATTTCATTTATTCCCTCCTTCACATTTCCCCTTCTTGCATTCAAATGCCACATCAAAAAGTAAGGCTAGGACAGCAAATACAACTTTCTCTCTTTAAAAGATAACTTTTTTTCTGAAATGATCCATTTCTTCTCCCTCTGGATGCACCAACTTATTGGACACAAAGTCTTACATGTTTGGAAAACCAGGTCTCTAGCGCTGAATGTGAGAAGCAGCTGACTTAATGATCTGCGTCTGGAAGCACAGCCCTGACGTGAAAGCCAGAAGAAATGGCCATGGACAGAAGGTGTGCAGGTTTCCAACACTGCCAGCAGCAGGGGGCTGTTCCAGAAGTTGAAACCACATCTGTGAGTGAGAAGGCTGCTGAGGGCACAACTTCCACATGAAGTAAAACAAGCAATAATCCCACTTTAGCTTTATGCAGGCTGGTACTTCAGCACAAAACAGTGCATTGAACCGAACATGAAGCCAGTGTGAGTCTGAGAACAGGCTAGCACCTCTCAGCAAGGCTGATATAGAAGGTAAAGACAGACAAACAGTTACAGTACTTCTGGGTCCATCAGCTGGTTGCACCCTGGCTCACCACATTGCAAAATACCCCATGTCAGTTCTCACACTCACTAAAATAGCAGCATCCTTCCAAGTGCAATATTGTCTCAACACATATTTGAATTCCAATAAAGTCTTTGGACAGGATAACAAGCCTTTAGGCAAAAGACCTGGCTGTAGTTTAAGATATCTCTGAGCAGATGTCTGCATGTAGGTGTGTAGAGGTGCAATGAGTATGTTCCCGCTACATGAGGAGTAACAAGTTAAAAAAAGGTAAAAGGAGTCTGAAAGCAACTTAGCCCACCTACTCTGAGTGTCTTCATCTTCAGTCCTGCCTAAGATCACATTAAAAAAGAAGATATTAACTAGCAGTTGAATGACAGTTTTTATTAAAATTAATTTTGATGTACAGTGAATCAGAAAATAGAAAGCTGCTTGTGTTGAAAGGTGAAAAATTATCTTCCATTTTTTTTCAGTCAAAATCAGTTCTTTATGATGCTCTAATTGATACATTTATGAAAGATCAAAATTATTCTCAAATTTTTTGCTTTTAATCCAAAACTTAAAATAATATTAATATATACATAATAACTAAATAATATTAAGATTATTTTGCGAAACTCCACACTAATTTCAACACTTTTTGTGAGATGTTTCTTTTTGCCAAAGGATGCTATTTTTCAATGACAGGGTTCTTGAATGAGGAAAATGTCATCAACAGCATTTTCATTCTTGACTTGGCCTCTGTCATCTGAATTCTGTCATGTGTGAAGAACACATACTCAGTGGGCTGTGGTTAATCAAAATGGAAGAGTTGTTGCAAAAGGTTTCAAAATAATTTCTATATACTCACAGACTCCCTGATATACCACAATCATGTTATTCCTGCAACAGGAGCAATCATCTAATAGCTCATTGCCATCTTTCAGATACATTCTTTCAAGTTACAAAGTTCACTTTGGTTTTTAAGCTGCTGTCTTGTTTTTCAGCACCATCACAGTTTCTGGCATTTGTTGACACTGTCTCCACTTTATGTCAGCTTGGTTTCCTCAGCCATATCATGCCCTCTCCTTCTACACTGAGTTTATATTTTTACATTCTGCCTATTTTGACAGAAGAAAAAAAATAATAACATGTATTTCCAGCTAGAATGATTCAAACCCCTGTACACTGGAACTAGTGAGCCCTATACTGTTACACCACTGCCCCCTCATTGTCATTAAATTAGATTTAATTCACTGATAAGTGCACTGAGATGAACTGTAACAAGGTACATGGGCAATCAGGTGCTTTTTAATTGGTTCTGCTTGTCAACCAAATACATTGTAATGCAATCAACTAGATGTGTCAATCACATCCAGAATGGCAGTTTTACCATTGAAACCTTTTATTCCAATATTGCTCCAAGCTGTCATGTGGTTGTATCATACCAGACCCAGTCCTGAGCTCAAAGACAGCAAGCAATACTAAGGGGACAGACCAATATCACAGGATAACCATGCAGTCAGCTGCTATCTGAGATTCCCGGACTAATAGAAAAATAAAAATCAGATACAGCTAGACATACCATACAAGTTACTACAGCAATATCCACCTGCACAGCCCCATCTCATGCCCAGCATCATTTATCAGCTCTGTTTCAGCACAGCCCTCGAGTCTGCACCTAGCGTCCTGACCTCTGGCTAGCACAGAGCACCATACGGACCCACAGAGCTCTCCAGCGCCCTGGACAAGCTGCCCAGCAATAACGAAGAACACTCCAAGCATTCCCGAGAGCTGGATGAGAGCCTGCTGAGCAAGATTGAGCCTGCAGGACTCCCATCGGCCATCTGAGATCTGGGTCGATGAGAGAGTGTGTTCAAAAGTGCAGCTTTCTTTGTCTTTTTTTTTATGTCTTTCATGTTAGATGTCTGAAAAAATTCTTTTATCTTCTATTTGTGTGATATTAAAAAAACATCCTCTTTCCCACTAGCTCTGAAAGCAGTGGCCTTTAATATTATCATTCAAAACCTCTTACAAAAATTACAGAACCAGAACTTTAATCTCTGTAGCGGTTTTACATGTCTTTGTTGCATTACATTTTAGTTCGTGTTTGACATGAATGCTTTTCACAGATAAACATATTGTATAGCAAGACAGAGCTCTTTTACCTTTTTTATAAGGCTCAAATATGTATTTACAAATGAAAACACAGCTCGTGCCCTATCTTATCAGCAAAAAATATGCAGGAATGTGCACCATAATGATAATAATTCTCACTTATTCCAATCCCATTCAACCATGGAGATCAAAGAATTAATGAAATAGATCTGACCCTTCAGCATTTTTAAAGCTGTTTTTCCTTGATCATGTGGATTGTAGACTTAAAAGGCTATAAGACTCCTTCCATACTTAAGAAAATTATCTACACAAGTGTTTGCAGAATTTGGGCCTTTAATTTCCAGGCACACTGGTGCCTTGTGTAAATACTCATGTTTTCATCCGCCTACATTAAAGAACTGAAGCGGAGGTTATGAATGACAGCCCACTTCAGGTAGTCGGGCTCTCTGCTCAGCATAGCGCAGTCATGAGCAGGATGAACCAGCTGAGCTATTGTACAGCACAGCCGTGTGCTGATGTACCGGTGTGCGCCTGCGCCGCTCCCAGCACCTGAGCTAGCTCACCTCGAGCCATTGCACTTCTGCAAGGCATCTGCTAAACCTCTCCATCCAGGAAATCTTTAGACTTCTCCCTCAAAGTTAGTATTTTTTTCTCCTACTGTTGGAAAACCAGCCCTAGGTGATTTTCTAAATTTCTTAATCCTGTAATGAAATCTGTGACTAAGTTACCTGGGAGCCTCTCCCAGTGGTGGACATTAACTCATACCTTTCCAAAGCAGTTGACTTTACAGCAGACCACATCATTAATAACACATCATTAATAAAAGCGTCTCAGAGGTTCTTCTCTTAAACTCAGCACAATCATTTCAAAGCAACTACAGCTTGTCTTCAGTGAAACATTTAGATATTTTGGAAAACATTTAATGCTAATATCCCTACTGAAGAGGTAGCTCCCTTCTCCCTACCCGTTACTTTTCTACCCTGTAGCCTTCTGTCTTTTTTCTACAGTTACTGCCAACTTAATAGCTAAGATTTAATACAGGACTGGAAAGGATGCATTCTGGGACAGAATGCCCAGAACTATCTATTCTCAGTAATCTTGAGCATACTCTTTTCATACTTTACCTTAAAATTACTTAGGAAGCTCTTTTGCTGCTTTGGAATTATGGTGCCTCAGTAGTTAATGTATTCTTTCTCATTGAAGCCCATCTCATCTTCTGACAGCACTGCTCTTCAGCTTAAAAGGGAAGAAACTGTTTTCTCCCTCCCTTAAGTTTACCTTCATGATGTGTTTTCACAGTGTTGCATCCCTTCTCCATTTTCAGTTTACTCTTCCTTTTGCTTTTCACATCACAGTTTTGCTATGCCCTGATATTTTTAGCTGTCAAGAGCAATTTATCCTTCCTGAATCTGAGTGACTAGACTTCTACACAGTATTTGAGATGCTTGGTAGTACCAGCTTCAAAAGTACTTCTCTAAAATGATTGATCCCTTTTCCATCTCTCTTCCAGCCCCTTCCCCGAAGAGCCCTTTATTGGTGATGTCTCTGGCCTTATAGTGATTTCCTATTGCTCTCCCAATAGCTGATTGCTTCAGCTTGAGGGCATTTCCCAGTTCTCCTCCTTTAACTGTTTCTCAGTCCCTTATTCCCACTACAGGAGAATTCCCTTCATTCATTTACCAGCTCAGCACCCTAATGTTATCTAAAAGCCTTACACAACTTTTGTTTTCCTAATTTAACATATTAGCATAATATAATTGAAATTGCTTGTGAAGTCCAGAAACGTTAATTTCAAGGCACTGTTGATTGCATTGTTCTAATACTTGCAGTAATATCTCCACTGTATGATATGACACCCTCCAAGTCAGAATACATGCTTAATAAGCTTTATCATCTCCTCTGAAGCTAATTACTTCTGTGGGTTTTACTTCACAATGCATTCTGGTTTTAAAAAGTTCCTCAAAACATCCCTCTCCACCACCAGTTTTCACCTAGACAACATACTGCTCATTCTCACTCAATTTCCTAAACATAACAATGCCTCTCCACAGCAGTCATTCAGTGAAGTTCATCACCAGCTGCATCCTCTTAATAGACATTTAGTTCTTTTAAGATCCTTTAGCTAGACGAAGGAATGAAGCCTAGTTTTATGAATTCAGGTCCTGTAGCTGGATTGTCTAGCATATAATTAGGTGTGACGTCTGATTAAAGCTTTTCTCACAATCTGGACATTCATAATAGCTCTCTCTTGTGGATTCCCTGGTGTCTCTGGAGGGCTGCATTCAGAAGTCGGGTTTTCTTTCAGAAGGAAGACTTCACAGGACTGTTTGAACTATTTAATTGCCCATTTCGATGAACATTATATGAACATATTATCTTTGCATCTTACAAACATTCTGTAAAATCTGATCATATGCTGATAAATTATGAAATATGAAAGATACAGCCAAACAGGGAAACACAGGTAGAGACAAATAAAGGAGAAAGTAATCGCTTAAGTTTCATATCCTTAGGAAATGTCTAAAATATCTCATTCTGATACATAGCTCCTTCCACCATGAAGCATTATAAATATCTGCCCTTCGCACACTCTTAGAGAAACACAAGCTCAAGCTTTCACCTTCCATGACGAAACAAGAAAGACAAAGCCAGCCTCTGTGCTGAAACAACTGCTGCTTCACTTTCAATCCATTCTCAAATCTCCTGCTTCCTCAGACTCCTGATTTTGTAAGAATCACATTAAGTTCCTTTCAAGCAATATTTCTCTTCTTGTATATAGACTATATTTCCCAAATGTCCACATAAATTTTTTTAAACATGAGAATGGCAGCTAAGAGCTTTTGCTAAAGAACAACCATTCCCCAACTGTTCATTAAAATACAAGCTGCTCACAAATAAGCATGCAGCCAAGCATCCATTAAAGAAAAACTATTTTAGGAAGCCTATTGCACTGTATATGTGGGCATCTGCTTGTGTCTGCTCTTGGAGACAGACCACTAGGCTAGATGGACTCCAAGTCTAACCCACTTTGATCCTTCTTATGTCCTCTTACAGAAGTCTCATGGTGAGCTTGCCATGATAGCATCTGAAATGTGACCTAGAGATGCCATAGTTTTTCATTCCTGGAGACCAGTGGCAGCACCACATTCACTGGCCAACTTCTAAAATCCCTCTCTTAGATATTTACAAGTCTGTGTGCACTCTTCAGGCAATCCCAGTGGCACGCTACTCAGATATGGCAGCAGGTGGCAGACTGTCTAATGGCATCATTTCTCTCAAAGCAAGTCTGGTGTGAGAGTTAATTGAAAGCTTATCTGGCTGTACCTGCTTTAGCTCACAGAAGTGCTAAACAACATGCTGCCAGGGATGTGCAAGCCAGCTACACACCTCGGAGGCAGCAGCATGTGGATAAAGCTAATTCACTGCTACTAAGTGTTGGCATCATGACATTGTATGTGGAAGCACAAGCAGATGTTTGAGTATCATATTTCTCTATAAAATACAGACATGTTTCCATCAACTAATACCGGAACCAGCACTGGACTCTGAGAGCCACAGATAAGTGGAAGATACAGGTTTCTCAGTCCTCTCAGAAGTCAGAAGACTTGTCCTTGCTTGGGTGCATGCACTCCTACAGCATTCAGCCCCACTGAACTGCCCTCCTTGCCTGTCCTTAAAGTCAATGGGGAACACGCAAATCTCTCTGAAATCTGGCTTCAGTGAAAGTATGAGCCAGATCTGCAAAGGTAGAAACAGGCAGTGGGAACTGAATATACAAGGTCACTTTTTCCATCTAGCCCCAGGCATTGTAATCTGATCTCTATTATTAAATTGTTAGAGTGATCCCTGGTACCGTTTATGCCTCAGGCCAGCTGCTGCACTCCCAGTATCACTTTAGCACATTTCAGGAGTCATCTCATGCCAAGAGGCATTTAATATGAGATTACTCTATTCTGGAGGATAGACTTGACTAGACTAGCATGGACACTGGCTAGTGCCAGAAAATGGCCGTGGACATATTTCACTAGTATAAATGCAGTTAAAGGTAAGTACATATTTAAGCATTTAATATTATGTCCTTCCTTAAATTCTTGATCCGTGTCTTTCTCATGAACTAGAACAATATAACATCCCACTACCACAAAATGGTATTGTTATATTCCCTGGGGATAGCAATCATGTTACCCTGAAAGAGCTATGAACTCATTCAGGAAATATCTTTTGCTGTTACAGTTCAGTGCGTGATCAACTTGACAACATGCTGACAATTCACACTCCCATATTTACTGTGAATTTACCCTTTTTTAGTGGTAATTTATTCTTAATGGAAACAAAATTCTACAACTGATATTACATAAAATGTGAACCTAATTTATATCTTAATTTGGTCCTGCCTTCCCTCCCTTGATTACTATGAAAGTCCTCCTCCAGAGTTCAACACTGTAAGAGTGAATTCAACCTTTCAGATATTTGGAGAATAGGTAGCTCTTGGTTAAACAGTTCGTTCATTATACCCCACCACAAAATATCTATTCAGGGATAGAATTTTTTCTTCTCTGAAAGGATATTTTCCATATAATTGAAATAGAAAGCAAGATCAAGATGCTGTTCATATAGATATGCAAGATAAGTAATGAAAGCGAGTAGAAGAAATTCTGCTCTTTTGATAAGCATCTGCTGACATTCCTTGAATCTAGGGACATATTCTTTTAATGAATCCAATGAGGATTGAATATTTTTATAGAAGCATAGCAGAAGGGTGAATTATGTCAGGCTGGACGTCCTGCGTGAAAGGAATCAAATAAGCATTTGCGTGTTTGCAAACATAACTGACTGAAAGCCCTTCCAAATTCACCTGTTGTTTCACATATCACACTCCACATTTAAAGAGGAAGTTAGGAAATGAATTCATCAGCTAGGTAAAAATATTTCAAAAATTTTAGACAAAAATCATGAAAACTACAGATTACAATAGCATTGTATCAATGTGACACACATTGTTTTGTTCTGTTTGTTTGCAGTATTGAGTAAAGAAAGCGAAGCCTAGTAGATCTAAAAGTTAAGGTACCCACGCAAGCAAATGCAGTGCTAATGTGTTTATGACCATACTACAATTTCCTTATGTTCTGATTTTCACTACTGTACCTAAATTAATAAATAACTAAATAAAAGATCATCCATTCAAAACACTTCACTGGCATAACATTCTCTAAAGTCATAACGGATTATGACTTTGTCATCAAAACTCAATACAAGAAATCTGCATCACAACACAGCTTCCACATAAATATGCTGAGAGTTGGTTAGACCTTATTAAAAGAAAAATGGTTCTTATAAAAAAAATCAGGTTATGTTGAGCTGGATTTATATTCAGTATCCCAAGCTGTTCTAGATCAGCCTCACACCAGCAAGATGACACAATCTGATATCTAACACAGAGTGAAGGAAAGGTACATATATTGACATTTTTATTTAAAAATCTTCTGTGTCTGCCCCAGACCCCTTCCTTCCTCCTCCCTTTTCTGGCAGAAACTTTAATATGGTAACAAGGCCCTTCTATTACATTCTTGGGATAGAAATATTTAATTGTGCCTACACTACTCATAAACTTTGAAGTGACTCTGAGTGTAGAACTATGTTTGTTTACCTTTTCTTTGGAATGGAACCTATGTGACTAAAACAAGATTACACCTCAGCATAATATTAAACACTCATACAACTGCAGGCAAGACTGGGGGCATAATTGATTGTTGTAATTCAGCTTGCTTACTTTTTAATTTCTTTAGGATTCATCAAGTCCCATTCAGTCAGGATAAGTTTCCAGTTATAGTATGCCTCTAAACCCACTGGCAATACCTTGAAACAGAGTTCTTTATCCAAGATATTGTGGCCAAGCAGTCTTTTTATTTTATTCAGTGAGGAACATTGCTAGTAGAGCACACCATTCCCACAATCTAGATTACCCTGCAAATAGTACAGTGCTACTCCATGTGGCTTAAAAACAAGTATGCTGGAGAAAATCCATTTTGGTTTCAAAATTATATAAAACTACTTGTACTGTATTTACATGGCAAGGTGTTGGTAGCAGGGGGGCTGCAGACAGGCCTCTGTGAGCAGAGCCCAGCAGCTGCCCCATGTCAGATCAGAGCCAGCTCCAGCCGGCTCCAAAAGGGACCTGCTGCTGGCCAGAGCCGACGCTGGTTGGGCCTCTGGGAGAGCAGAGTTAAGAAAGGTGGTTTGCTTTTCATTCTCACTGCTCTAGTCTGTTATTTGTTGGCAATAAATTACATTAATCCTCCTTATGCTTTGCCCATGATGGTAATTGATGAGTGATCTCCCTGCCCTTATCTCAGCCCATGAACTTTTTTCATTATATTTTCTCCCCCATGGCCTTCTGAGGAGGGGGAGTGAGAGAGAGGTGTGGTAGAGCTTAGCTACCTATCGGTGTGAAACCACCACACTAATTTCACTGTATTTTGTTCTAAAATTATGTCAGCATGTCTTTTGGTCTTAGTTTTTGCTAAGATTTTTTTTGTATTAATTTTAAATTGATATCCACCTACTTATCTATTAAGCCTATAGAAATCTCTAGCAAAGGTTGTACTAAGAGTAGAACTGAATCTGCACATGTATAGGTCCCCTGTTGGACAGAACAGAGTTTGGTAGGCTTAAATTATAATTGAATAAACACATAACAACATAAAATCCCTGCCCATCTGTTTCATATTTTAACTGAGTTTTTTGGAAGAAGCAATTCACCTTGGTAAAATCTTACAGTAAATTATGAAAAGAATAAGTAAACTTGCATGTATTTCTGTTTGTACTTGCATTATCTCTCTCATTAGGATGATCTACATTCATCTCTTAAAAAAAAGTAATCACAGTAAATGAGAGATAAAATAGGCACTGTTCAAGAAGGCTGACAGTTCTCATAGGTTGTTAAAGAACCTTTCTTGCTGCAAAGTAACCTTTCTCTTGCTTCTGATAACTATGGGCAATATCCTTACGCTAACATTTTAGTATCCACAGGCTGCTGCCACATTCCCACCTCTTCTCTTTTCTAGATTAAATAAGACCAACTGTTTCAGAAGTGCTGTTTTCTTTCATTTCAGTGGATTCGGTGGTCTGTCTCTAGTTTTTATATAGACCCTTCTTTAAACGTGTTGCCCAAGTTTCAATTTTTGACCAGCACTTAACAGAAGTAATTATTTCCTTTACACACCATTCTTGCTAATATATCACAGAAAGAGATACACTTTTTTTGTTATAACATCCCAGCAGGGATTCATGTTTCATTGTGATCTGCTACAGCCCTCACAGTCTTCACTGCACTATCTTTGACAACTCAGTTATAACTCATTTTGTACTTAAACCTTTGATTTTGCCTTCCTAAATGTTGAACTATACACTTGTCTTTAGTGGATTTTGTCTCTCTGATTTCAGATTATTTCTTCAATTTATCAGGAACCTTTGAATTCTAATCTTTCTGATTCCTCCAAAGGGCTTTCAAATCATTCAGCTCAGTATCATCTACAAATTCTATAAGCTTATTCTTTATTCTGTTATCCAAATCACTAATGAGGATATTTTAACAGCATCAGAAAAAGCCTGAAGAACCCAACCTGAACTGTCCTCCCAGACTACAAATCCCATTCCCTATGTCGTGTCCTGTATCGTTTGATGTGGTGAAGGCTTGACCATTAACTATGCATTGCATCACAGTGTGAAATTAACAGGCTCCTCCACAAAGCTTAGCAGCTAGGACAGACAAAAACAACACAATCTGGTCCCTCTCTTTGGTTATATTAATATTTACTGCTGTGTTACTAAATTCAGCAGATTTTCACTGATAAAACTCAAAAGCAGATAAAACTGGAAAACTAAAGCATTAATTTCTCTTTCAAATTGTTTGTCTGACAATGTGGTGAGCTGAATTGAATGCTGCATTCATCATGTATGTGCATCAAAGGGTCTGTCCTGTGAGGTGATGAATATTCCGGCCCAGATTCAGCCAAGGAGATGGGGATATGAATCTGGTAACTCTGTGTGGTGGGAGGGATGAAACAGAATTGTCACCCATCACCTGTCACTTTGCTCCAGGCAAGGAAACATTACAGCTGAGGAAGCCCAAGTGCCTAGACCCAAAACCTATGTTGTTTGCAAAAGTGTGTTTGTAGAAGAAATTTGAATAAGGTTGAATGGCTTCAACTATGTAAAATAATAAAAGATTATCCTTGCTAATGTCCCATCATGTAGCAGGGGAACACTTCTACCTATCACATCCTCCCTCAGCCTTGTGGGGTTATAATGCACAGTTGTAAGTGAAGACACCTATTCCATGGCACTACAGCTCATCACCCACTCCCTGCCCCTTGCACAGGAAAAGAAGCACACAAATTGCAGTGTCATAGCAGCAAAACAGGAAACTGGATGGTTTATGGGCTTCTAATCACTGGTTTAGAAAATCTATAAGCAGAATGAAGCAACACTGGGGAATTGATATTTATTGGGTAAAAGATGGGAGTGAAAATGTTTAAGTTATAGAACCTGGACAGGTTCAAACAGAAGCATCTAATAGGGAAGTGTAAAACAACTACAACCTTTTTTAGAGATTCATGGTCCAGAAAATTTGCTATGTTCAGACTGTCAGTTCGGCTAGAAAAAAAAAAAAAAAAAAAGTAAGAAATGAAGTAAAAGAAAGAAATGCTTCAACAGAATAAGAAATGTTTTTTACTTTTGTTGTTGTTGTTGTGCTCTCCAAATAGAACTCTTGCTTTTTCATTAAACTAGTTCCATTTCTTTTGAAGGCATAAATAATATAGGGCACCAATACCTGTTATGCTATTCCCTGCCTTTGTTCTGCACACAAAATTTCTAAGGGTATTTAACAATCAGCTATTACTGAAATCAAAGATCTTAAAAAAAGCTCCAGGTCAGAAGCAATGTAAACACTGAACAGCTGAGCAGTCATGAGCAACCCTGAAGAGATCACTTCTTCTGAAAGTGTTACTACTTTCCCGTGTTATTCCACAGTATAAAGCTCACTATTCTAACACATCCCCAGTTATGCTATCTGATGTGATTTTGACTGCCTCTCTTCTCAACACTCAACACACAACAACAACAACATCGGCTGAAAATATCATTATACACATTGATTTGGCTTAGAAATAAAAAATAGAAGGAGATAATTTGGAAATTTATTGGAAACAATGACTTCCCAAATGGAATGAGTAGTTAAGAACCAACTAGATTTTTGGTAAAATTGTTTCATCTTAACTTAATGTTAAGTCATTAACTTAATGTTAAGTCTGTGAATGGAGCTTTATATATAGGTGCTTTCACCTAGGCTTTCTCCCTTCAAACACCCCCAAAGAATGATTGAAAAGGTATGTATTTTAGATAGGTAGGATGAATATATACTTGAAGATGCCTGTCCCTCTCCACTGACTGTAAATGAAGTTTAAGTGAACGGCTGAAAGTCTAAATATACATATTCTAGGCAGCTAAATTAGAGGAAGCAAATCCTACCTTAGAAGTCCAGAATGACATATCATCATTTTGATCTGCACAGACTTTTCAGAGGTGAATGACCAAAGACCTGCTGTAGTATGCAGAGAGGATTAATGAGTGGAAAGGGGGGGAAAGGGTTTATGATGTGAGTAAAGCACGAAATAAATTGGAGAGGAAGATTTGTGCAGCCTCACCTCGAGTACTGTGTGTAGTTTTGGGCGCCACAATATAAGGTCAGAAAACTATTACAGAACATCCGAAGGAAGGCTTCAAAGATGGGGAATGGTCTAGAGGATAAGACTTATGAGGAGTGGCTCACTTGGTGAGTCACTTGGTTTGTTCAGCCTGGAGAAGAGGAGACTGAGGGGAGGCCTCATGGCGGCCTGCAGCTTCCTCACGAGGGGAGCGGAGGGGCAGGGGCTGATCTCTGCTCTCTGGTGACAGCGACAGGACCCGAGGGAACGGCATGGAGCTGTGACAGGGGAGGGTCAGGCTGGGTATTAGGAAAAGGTTCTTCACCGAGAGGGTGGTCGGGCACTGGAACAGGCTCCCCAGGACAGTCGTCACGGCACTGAGCCTGCCAGAGTTCAAGAAGTGTTTGGACAACGCTGTCAGACACATGGTCTGATTTTTGGGTGGTCCTGTGTGGAGCCAGGAGTTGGACTCAATGATCCTTGTGGATCCCTTCCAGCTTGGGATATGTTGTGACTCTATAAAGATCTTCTGCAGGGGTAGAATCAAGATGCAAACAACTTTTTTCTTTTTAGTTTTGAAGGGCAAAAGTGAAAGGACTTCTTGTACCTGAGGGCTATGTGGAAACTAAGAGAATCCACATATTATGATGTTTAAAATGAGGCTGTATTATGAGAAGATACTGCAAAATGAGGCAGTTCATGTGTGTTTCTGCTTGACATTATATTACATCACAAGTAAAAGGTGGTTGGGGGTTCCCATTGGATCTCAGTCTGATAAATGCAGCATGGGATTTGAAAGTCAAAATATACTGTTACTAGATATAGTAAAATAGCTGCAGGAGGGCATTGTGCCAGCTCAAGTACACTGCTTCTGGTGTCCAGAACCAGTCAAGTACCTCGTGCAGGACCTGCATTGAGTTTTAGAGCACTGGCTTCTCCCTGTCCTGTATCACCAGTGATAAAAGCAAACCTAATGTTATTATCCAACTTGCATGTTTATGTTCTTACCAGTATCCAGTCAGCTTTCAGAACCTAGATCCAGATAAATTAATGGTGATGAAACGGAAACCTAACTATTTTGCTGTACAATTTCTGTGAGGCAAAATCAGGTCTGTCCAAGCTTGTTTTCCCTTGATGAATTGTTTTTATATTGGCCTTATCTCTAAAAAATCTTTGAGATACAAAGCTGAATGGGTGCAAATCCATCTGCAATTTGTAAATTTCTCCCAGACTTATAAAAATTCAAACAGCTGCAAGCCATTCAGAACAAGTTCATTTTGAAGATCTATTTAAAAAGTATGAGTGATAACATCCTTCATATGGCATATGAGGCAGTAAACACATAGTAGTTGATTTTTGTGTACTTTGCTTTATGAAGCACTCTTCCTGCAGAGATGGTTTCCATTTCATTCAGTGCTCTGAATTCTGTGTGAAACTATACTGTCTGATGGGCACTTGACTTTTATTGTTTCTTCTTGTTGGGCTTTAGTTTAAATTAAAATAAAGGTAATCAATGGGGAAAGCTTGTATATGAGAAAACATAATTCCAACCATGTTAAAATAAGTAATATTATAATCCCTATTTAATTATTTTGGTTGAAAGGAAACAGTTATAGCTGTTTCTAACTTAAATGTTTTTTGCTGTAGTATCATTTAAAAATTATTATTGTTTAAAAGACAGATTTATGAATAAAACATAGGACATCTAAAAACAGCCTGGCTTTGCAGCGTTGTGAATGGAGAGCAAAAATAACAAATTAATCAGTATGTGAGAATTTCACTTGATGTTTTATGGGCAGAAGCATTACAGATGGTTTAACATCTAAATTACCTTATCTGTAGAGGTAGCCTTGAGAACAACAGCAACAGATTTGAATAATTCCTAGCTTTCAGGTTAAAGTAGAGTGACTTTTCATGGTCCCACTTCATTTCAAAAATGTAGATATTTACTAGGAGTAGTTAAAAATAGATTGTTAGGAGGGCAAGTGATAATCAGCTACTGTAAATCAGAAATTACAAAAACAGTATCAGTGTTCTTTCAAAAAAGAATTACTAACACTAGAGACAGAGCAGGATTAGCACTACTGTCAGTTTTCTTCTCTCCTCACTTTGTGGAAGACAGTAAGATGTTGTGGTTTCTATTTATTTGATCTTGGAGTAGCCTGAGTGCCCTCAGCTGTGATTGACTTCAAGAAGAGATATAGGCATCCAACAGCTCAGACGATGAAATCATTGCTAGCATGTGGAAATAAATCTTTCCATCACTTTGCTACATGTGTGCCTGTGGGGGTGGGGAAAGGTGTGGGCTGCAACAAGCTGTACTGAAGGCTCAGGATTTCTGAGTTCTACAGAAAGAATATGAACCCAATATGGGGTACAAAACCCCACCTCACAGGGGCTCCTTGTACTGTCACACAGAGAGCACCAGGTCTGCACCAGCACTCCCAATCCCCATAGCAAGGTCCAAACAGTGAAAAGGAAAGGCTAATTCAGTCAGAAAACTCAACAAGGCCTCGCTTGATGTTATTTTCTGGTTCAGCATGAACTTCTGTCATTACCAGTTTTTGCTTTTCATTTCACTTTCAGTACCCACACATATACACTCTAAGTGGCTGCTTCCTGCTTGCAAAAACAGACCTTGCAATTAATCCTCTCTACCCTCAAGTACCTCATATTATTGAACTTAACAATGCATATATTACAAGAAATGGATGTATGGTCTAAACAACATCCCATGACACAGTTACCCAGTTTATACATATTATAATGTTATACACAAATTGTGATTAAGTATAAACAGAACTCCTGTCTACACAGGATTTCACTTAACGGTTTATTCCATGCACATTGGAGTGTGTGGTGAAAAGTCAAGCCACATAAAGCATTTGGATTTTCTTCCCAAATGCTTCTTTAAACACTGGCAGGAAATTACAGCGAGACACGGGGTAAAAGAGCTCCCAATTCTGAAAATACCTCTGCAGCTAGTTGAAAATTTGTGTATCGGAACAATCTAGGGATTGTGCAACAGATGAAATTAATTGCTGTCTAATGCAGCAGTTTTCTTTCCAGGTAAAGTCACAACAGAGGCATACACACCTACCAAAATTGTGGCAAGGCATGTCCTGTCTGCTGCAGCCACATTACATAGCACAGCCAGCAGCAGGAGAGTCACTAGGCAGACCCTGCTCTGCATTAGAGCCACTGTGACATTTCAGCTCCCAGCTTCCAGGTGAGATACCCAAGTGTGCTGCCACCCAAAACAGAGGTTGTGCCTGGAGAGGTGATGCAGGACCCTATCCCTGAAGTGCATATTCTCACATAATCTTCCTGCTCACCAAGAAACAAGTCATTCACAGGCTCCCCTCACCCACTCCTCCCATCAAGTACTGTCTTCATTCCCTGACAAAAGTTCATCCTTTTGTCATCAAATCCTCCATCCTGTGTTCTTCTGAAATGGTGCATGCTGTGTGCTGTGGGGCAGGGGACCTGAGGGTTCTTGCCTGATTTTCATGCACTCTCTTGAGGGACTTCTGTAATGGAGAATTTCAAGGCCAGCCTGAAGGAGGAGGAAAAGGAGGATGAACTGGCAGGCAATCAGGGAGACATACACTCAAATATGAGATCTTTCTTTTCCCCCTCTCCACTCCCCATCTCATTTCATCACAGAGATGTGATCGAGCATGAGAACAGTAAGAACAGAAGATTACTGTGTTAAGTGAAAGGAATGCACCCACACCAAGCACAGCTTTTACCTGATTCTTCTTAAAATAAAATTCTTGAATCAACACTATTCCAATAGGAAACAGTGCTTAGTTCCACAAAGACGAGACTATGACAACAAAGGCAACTAAGAGTATGCACATGATATTTATTTCTTGCCACAGTTTTGTTTAGTGCTTTGTTTGTTGATTACCAGTGTCAAATAGCTAAGCAGTGAACCCCTGACTCCTTTCCTTTTTCATTCTCTGTGGTGCTTTAATAAAAGAACATCACAGTGGAGCTTTCTCAGCTGGACTTCTGCTTCTTGAGGATCAAATGGTAAGGGCTCTTCAAGAATTAAATGTTATGTTATGCAGAGTAATTGTAGAAGAATGCCCTAGTCTCTATACCTTTCACTTATGTAGATGCAAACAGGGCAGTTCCTCCAAGGCATGGTCCCATGTCCAGGAATATAAATGAATAGGAAAAGTTTTATTTAATCATATAGGAAAGTCATAACCAAAAACAGCTGTCTGCATTCACCATTGTGGTGCTTGTATTGCAAACATTTTACACCCAAACTTAATGTTGTGTATGCAAGCAGTTAGTTCATTTAATTTGGGACCATTTAATGTTTCAAATTTAAGCAGATGCTTAATTGTAGTATTCATAGACAAAGCAGTAACAATGCCTAAAGTTAATGGTCCCTAACAGTTTTAATTATAATCCTTATTTTATATAAGATTTTCTTTCCCGTGCTTGATTTATAGCTCTTGGTTCTCATAAAGCCACAAACTTATAGATTATAAAGCTAAACTGTACCACCCTATTTCATCAGGTAATGAGTGGACTAGGTCAAGCAACATGTATGTTAGGTACATACAGCAAAGAATATAATTGGACCTATCATAAAGTTCTTTTCTTCCCTAGCTACCTGGCTCACAGTTCAGGTATGTTTTGTGGCACCTTCCTCAGCCCTGACCCTTCACTGTCCAAACCGGGGGATGTGGGAAAGTGCAGCAGGGGTCTTTTTCTGCTCAGTAGCAGTTTTTATTTTCATGGAAACCGGGATCATCCAGCTGTATAGGAGTAGTTTGTGCCTATCTCCTTTTCCAACACAGAGTGAGGTTGTGGCTCAGCTGTTCATCTGGTCTCAGGAGCTGTGAACCTGTCCCAGGTCCCACAGTATTGACATAATGAAGTGTCAATTATGTTGGTAAGTGAGAGCAGTGGAGATTGTCTGGCATAACCTGTCTCTTATTCCCTAACCACATTTCATGCCATCCTGCTTTTTAAAGGCTCTGTGAAACCTCAGTATGTTGCATCATTGTGTTAACGACAATGCAAAAACTAAACTGTGCCAATTCTGCATTCAGAATCTAAGCAGCCTAATACTTAATGGCTTATAAGATATGACATTTCATACCTCCTCTGGGACACTTACGAAATACCCATCTTCATTTGTGAAACTCAGCTGAATATTTTACTGCTATTCTGCATTAACATTTGGTACTATTTGAAGGTTTCCTCAAAGGATTTCAAAGGATAAAAATTCCTCTCTCATAGGTTGTACATATAATTCTTCCTCCCCCACCCTTGTGTTTTATAGCTGTAGTACGTATAGGCTGCTTACAACCAATGAAAGGTTTATACTAAAGGACATAGTCGTCATAAAAAGTAATGAGCTAAAATTCAGAATTCCTTACTGGATAGAATCAAATGCCTATAGCCACTAAGTAATTACTTCAATGCAAGACTTCAAGGCAAGCCTTCTAAGAGCTCTTTCTTGTAGCTGTTGTTAAATGATTAATGTCACATTGGTAGATTTCACAGGAGAATCTCCTAAATAAAGGAATGTTCAGTATATATGTAAAGTTTAAATTCCAAACAATTTGTTTTAGAATCAACATAATATATTACATATTTCATGGTTCCAAGAGGAGTGCAGCATTCATTAAGAAAATACAGATGGTCTTCAGATAGCTAACAAGATTTCACACTCATTTCATTTTTCCCTGCTGTGAAACCTAAGAGAAAATAACAGCAACAATGAACTCACTATGGCAGAACCTCAAGGCTCATTTCTGCCAAAATATTATAAAAATTGTGAACTGGTGATAGCAGTCAAATTCCACCGAGTTTAACAGAGTTGAGCTATTTACAGCACTTCCAAATGTGCCCTTCTTCTCACCAACAGTATTTTTTTCACTTTAAGAAACTCCACCATTTTTAAACGGAAAAACTGTGGATTTATGACAAGCCCTGAACAGCACATGGTTGTACTGCCCCAGGAGCACAGCAGTCTGAATCTTGAGACTCAGAGAATCAGAATTCGGTCCTTGGTGGTTGCTTTGCTTTGGGAGAGTACAACCAACCCAGCACGTTAGTCACACAGACTTTCTTCCCCTTCCATCACTCCATCAGCTGCCCTGTGCTCATGCAGTGTGGTGAACAGAGAGGCATTCAGAGATGAGGCCTTGGGCTTCAGAAGTCTAACCCCCCTCTTCTGTACTTCTCTGCACAGCAAGACCTAAATGTGCCTGAAATCTGCATTCAGCATATTAATATCCTACAGAATTTGTGGAAAACAACAGATAACAAGTATGTTTTGCTGGTCTAAATCCACCTAGGAATAACGGAGTAATTGATCTCTGACAGTTTTGCTTGGCTAAAGAATAAGGATTTCAGAATTTCTTCTCACATGATTTCTGCCTGCAGTAAGAGAATATCTGATGAATGATACAAGTATGAACACTGAAAAACAAACCATGGGCTATTCATCACAATTTATATCAGGAAGTTAGATTTACCTTCATTTTACACTCTTAAAAGCATGCTGACTTCTGCCTCCAATATCTATGTAAACTTCCTCTTTGTTATTCTAATGCATTCATTATTTTCACGCTAGAGCATCTATGAGTAAGAACAAATATAGGGACACACAAGCGTAAATACATGCATGCTTTACACATGTACTCAAAGACAGATATATATATTCATTCAACATTGCTACCCAAAAATACCTTCCACATTAAAACAATTGGGATATCTATGAAGATTAAAAATCATTCAAACCAATATATCTTCATCACCCTTGATTACATCTATGCTGTATTGACACAGTATGATGCAGCACTGGACCTACACACAAGCACCCTACAACGTTGCTTCACAACTGACTTCAGGTTACTATTTCTCAAACTCAGCTCTTTCTCTCAAAACTGGGGCAGTAGCCATTCAAGTTTGCACTGAAGAGCTTGAAATTTGCCTCATTTCAAGATCTGTCTGATCCTTTGCAGACAGCTCTGGCCTTGTTGTGCTTGTACTCTGAACTGGCTGGATGCAATCAAGGTCTCATCCAGAAACAACATAGCTTCATCAGGCAGCATTGTGCTCTGAGCAAGGATAACTCTGAGCATGGTGCCTTCAGTTTAAAGTTGGCTGGTATCCTTTTGGCTTAAGCACAGGTGGGATGAGTAAAAATATGTCTGTAAAAGAATATGTAGAGATATTTATAGCCTAACATTGTAAGCCAGGATGTCAGGCTGCAGGCTTTTACTGATACTTTAAAATCCTACCTGGGGATCAAGTTTAGGGCTATAGCTGTCATATGGAGCCTTACTCATGCAAATGTAGAACTTATGTTGCAGACAAGTTTCCTCACAAAAGCAAAATTTGTATCTACTTAGTATGTATCCTATGTACAATGGTTGTCTCTACATTTTTGGGTAAGAAACATTCTAAGGACAGTTTGATGGCCACATTTGCATTCATCCATATTCCTTGCCTGCAGGAGCATTTTTGCAGTGGTTTTGCAGGAGATATCTCAGGAGCCAGGAGAATTTGCAAAATGTGGCATGGATTTATTTAGTATGTGGATGGACCTTGTGACTCTGGACTCTGCCTTTGACTTACTTAATCTGCGCTCGCAGTCACATAACATGACTGACGTGCTTGTCAGGGAGACAACCTGGCCCTTCCTGGAAGAGCTTCATTGTTACCTCATACAAAGACAGATGAAATCTAAAACTGAACCACATTCAGGATGTCTACAGGAAAATTATGGGAAAATTGAGTGCTTTATATATGATAGCCCTCCTGAGACCAGCCAGCTGAGGCAAAATGTAGATGTATCTAAACCATTCAGAAGACTTTTCTCAGCTAGGTTACTGTTGAGGCTAAAAGTTTAGAGCAAAAATGGGATTAGGCACACAGACAAGGAAAGTCATACATGAAGCTGCACATTCATAGTTAGATGTCTACATGGGTATACACCTCCATGCTAAAGTTCAGAGAGTGGAAGTAAACGTTTTAAAGAGGATTAAAAACTCATACTTCAAAGCATGAATTCACCTTGAAATGATGGAAATTAAAGGAAGGCTTCTTCTGAGGCATTATTTTCCTTACAAGTGTTTTTACCTTCCACTGAAGGATTTGGTTCTGGCAGGTATAAGTAAGCCAATGGACTGGGTAGACAGGTTACTGATCTGGTCAGCTATTCTAGCTTCATGCTCTATTGTAGACTAGCATGTAAATCTGGTTTTCTTATCAGATATTTCTATTTCAGTATGACAAATCCTGACTGAAAGACCGAAGGGCCAGTGAGGACTTCTAATTTGCTATACATTGATTATATTATGGAACTTATAGCTATTATGGAACTTCTATATAGATACAAAAACCTGTGTTGAAAACAATCTGCTGGAGTATTAATAGAATATTTACACATAACACATGCATATACTTGTGATATGGGTCAAAATTTTAGTGGAATTTTTTAATATCTATTTGCCTTTAAAGCTTTCTATTCAAATGAAAGCAACTGTAATTTACTGGAAAGACAGAAGAAACAAACTTGCAATAACTTCCAGATCAAAATATTCATAAAATTCTTCACTGATTATAGTGAATCACATTTCTTGGCCCTTTTGCTCATTCTCACTCTCTCTCACACTCTAACATACCCATGCAAGAATATATTTTGTTTTTAATTAGATTAAAACTTCATTGATGAAACATATAAGGTTATTACATGTCTAAGTGTGTAAGTACTGCTTTTGATCATTCTCCTTTTTCTTTTTTTACAGTTTCTTTCTGAATAACTAGTTTGGATGGCTTGAATATGGAGATGGCTGTACAAATGACACCCATAAGTCTTTGTAAAACCCCTAAAAATCTTTGAACCTTTTTTTCTTTTTTCTGATGTATCAAAGCACAGCACGACCTGAGTGATTGAATTTTAGTCTGATTACTCCTGTGGGCTTCCAAGACTAATGTCACTTTAGACCTTTAGACTTTAACATTCCACAATGTAGTCTCTTTACACATTATGTTCTTATCTAGACGTAAGAAAAAACTTTCAAAGAATAAAATGTCCCATCATTAGTAGTCATATCAAGCGGTCATGTTGTTAAAACTTTTCCTTTTCTCATCAGGCCATGACAGGTATTGTGCCTGGGGAACTGAGACCCAGAATGAAGCCAGAACTGCCATCAGAGACCTGGTACTTTAAAGTGAACCTGTCATGATTTCTAAACATGACTAAATGAAATCACCCGCAGCATTTCCTGCTTATGAAGCTCTCTACTTAGCTAAGAAAATACTTAACTATGCTCAACGGTACAGGTTTTTTCAGCCATTTGTCTTTTTGCGCAAAATACACAGCTTGCTATTGCAGTATAGTTTCTTCTGAAATCAACCACAGTTCTAAAAAAAAGAAAGTGGTTTAATCCTAATAAAGCAGAGTATCTCCACTTCCAACCCAGCCTTAACTCAACTTTTTGAATTTATCCTATGAATAATGGCACAGAAACTACCTGGAATAAAGTAAGTAAAGTCAACAAATTTTTCCAGAGGAACTTTATGTTACTGTAATTTCCACTGATTGAAAAATAATAGTAACAGATATTGTATCATATCAAACTTTTTAATCTAGCTGTTACGTGCTTGACTAGTTAAAAGAGTTCATCTAATATTAGATTAAAAAATATTCACTATTCAACTAATAATGATTGCACAACTCATTATTAGAAAACATGAAATAATTATAATATGAAATGATTGCATCAATATGTCCTGCTTTTCCAGCTTTTTAACATAACAAGTGTATTGAAGTGCAGGATACATTGACCATGTTCTGGAAAGACAATGAAGTTAGAGATCATGCACATATGTGTCAATAAATGATAAATAAAGCTATTAACCTCTTTTATAGGGGTCAGTTTCTCTGTTGTGATGTTACGTTTTTACTAGTGCAGTAATCATGTTACTGGCACTAGATTAATAATTTTATATCCTTCATACTTCTAATTATTTTAATTGCAATTGACTAAATAAATATGTAGTTAAACATTACAGTTTGTATAACAGTAGCACTCAAGATTTAGATTAAATAACTAACGTTGTGAGTATGAAATTTAAAGCTTCTGATAAAGAACTCATAATTTACACTTGTCTAATTCATTCTGCCTTGGTTTTACTCCCTTATGCATGAAGATCTCATATTACACGTGTTGTCTCACCTGCTCAGTTTTTTGTATGTATGTCATTCACATTGTCCAATGTAAATAGATCATAGCTTGAAATAATTACGTTTGAGAGGCTGGACTATTAGTCTGTTTGATATTTTTGTCAAGAACACAGAAATTGAAACTGAGCAGTCCTGAAATTGCTCAGAATGACTCATGACAGTGTGAAAGTAAATTATATTCTCCTCATCTACAGAAATGAGGGTAGTGATATTTACAGTGTCTGTTATTGTTTATGAAGTGTTCTGGAGATGAAAATTGCTGTCTCATGCTGACTCTTTTTGCCATGCCATAGAATTATTTTACATTTTCTGTCTGTGGCGTGGTATGTACCACACAGATAAGGTTTTGAGTGTCAAAGTGCTGTTGATACAGTTGATACAGTTCTTAATATTATTATTAGGTTAATAAATGTGTGATGCCGCAGTTACAAATGAGAACACAATCTTTGACAACAATATTACCCTGAATGTCACTGCATACATATTTTTCTCTAGTATGAATATTATCATCCTGTGTGATTTAATTCTGCTGTTGTGTTTTTGTTTAAATTTTTAAGAAGCATCAAAGTAAGGGTACATAAAATCTGCATCAGGAACATATAATGAATGTAATTCTGATGTCTTTCAGCTCCAGAAACAGAAGTCTCAAAACCATTTTAAGTGAAAAACTTTCTGTAATTGTATGTAAAAGCTGTCTCTTATCCTATTTGTGGAAGAGCCACCAGAAGGCTATATAGCATTTTCAAGCACATACCCCTAATTGCAACACATTATACAGCATAAGACACAGTTGCAGTACTGGCAGTGGCTGCACCATCTTCTCAGAAATTATGTAGGCAGTCTCTTCGTCCCAGCAGATGGTATTTTTATGACCCGCAGTTCCTGCATTCAGGAAGCTTGAATGAGAAAATAGAAACCAAGCAAAATTAGGAATACAAATCTTGATCTAAAGAATTCCAAAAGACTGTAACAAAAAAATTTTGATCTTAATGTTAGCTTTAACATTAAGAATTATGGAACTATCTGTCTTGGTTTTCACAGGTACTCAGTAATGGGAGTTGTCCTTAAAGTCCACCTCCATCTAGAAATCCTGCCAGTCATGAAGATGCCTTAGTGAGTGTTAGAGAACCCAGGCAAAGGAACTTGAAGGGAAAAATTGTTGTGTGTTACTGCACAACAGAGCCAGTATAAGAGCCTGGGAAAGCACATCACTTCCTGCTGCTCGCTTGTTATGCGGCTGGGTTCCAGCAAGTGCTTTCAGCATTACATGTCAACTCCATATCGTATGGTCATTTCAATGTACAAAAAACAGATCATATTGGATTGTTTCACTTCCTCAAGTATGGATTTCATTGACCAAGAATACCAAAACATATGCCTACCTTCACTTTTTCACTTGTCTCAACCTATATGCTTAATCAAATTTAATTTTTAACTGGTAATTTGTCAATATGATATATGCTACAAAATTATTCTTTTTTTTCCCTATATTCAAAGATGAGCAACTGAGCTGAGCTGTGAGCTGAGCTGTGATAAACAGGAAAAGACTTAAAAGTAGCAAGAGCTCCACTTCTGTCAGTTCATTACACACTGGTTCATACTATACACCACATGATAAATGCCTTACCCTAAACATACAAGTACAGATGAATCCTACCCTCAGTTCGGCTCTTTCTACAGTTGTAAATCAACACTAACTCCTCAAGCTGCAATCCCTTCAGATTTGTATCAGTAACTAAAGGACAAATGTGGCCACCCTAGCTGAATGTTTGATATAGTCCTCCAAAAATTCACTTGGAAAACTAAACTGTGGACAGCCTCTGCCTCTTAATCACCTTGTGATAAGTGGAATTAGGAGAACAAATAATTCCCCAAGTACAAGGACTCCTATAGAAACTGTCATTCTGATTAATCCCAAACTACTTTTTGAGTAAACAAGCGTTTATATTTAAAAGCCACAAAGTTATTTCAAGGAATTCTTTCTATCTCAGTCATTGCTGATGGTTAGAGGCAATTGGAACACACTTTCTCACTCTATTGATGATTAATGAGTGGCATTTTATTTATTTTTTCAGCACAACATTCTTCAATCCAACATGGAAAGGTAGCAGAAATTAGTGGATTTAGTAACTTAGATTTTCAAAGCAGAGAATAATTAAAATGGTTAAAGGCAAGGGAGAGGGCACACAACACACTTATGTAAACAGTAAGAGCTCAGAGCTAGGAGAGTTTGGGACCACAAGCAGTAAGTAAAATCAATTAATTTTGGTCTAACTTGAGTAAAGTTACTGATTTTATATAAGGATTTGATCTACCATGCTTGTTAGTTGCCAGCACAGAAAATGAATCTTGTTTGACGGGAGAGTATTGAATGTGCCAATTGCAGGACTCTGTGTTGAAAAAGTAAGGCGTGAAAAAGAGAGTTTAACTTTAGACTTCTGTATCCTTAACCCTCCAATTCTATAGCCAGCCGCTCTGTATTCATGCATTCAGAATTCAGAATTGTTTAGGGAGCATTATTTCTTTCTCTCTCTCTCTCTCTCTCTCTCTTTTCTTTATGTGAAACTATGAATATCCATACAAAGTTTAGCTTTCTTGCCCAGCACTGTACCTCCTTTCATGCTGTCAGCACAAAAATGATGACCTTCCCATGTATTTGAATAGATGTCTTCATGAGCTACTCAAAGGATAATGAATAATACCATTCACATAGCTGCTTCCATATCCTATAACCAAACTGGAAAAAATGCTCACAAAATATGCCCAAAGAAAAGATACAACTAAGAAAAATACAAATTATAAACAGAAAAATATGAAGAGAGCTATACTAAGGTAGAACTTCAGGGATTATTTCCAGCTGTCTCTGGGAAATGACAGTCATCTCTGGGTATTGATTTCACAGTTATAGAAAGTAGAACATATCAGATACAGACCTGGGATTTCAATTTCCAGCGATCAAGAGAGTTTAAGAGTAGCCAGCCGTATCACACAGATCTAGGTGTGGATTTTCTGAATATCTCATACTTGCCCTCCAGTAGCTCAGGATGATGTAGATGTCAAAGAAAGGTGAGTAACAATATGTTGCCTTTGAGGAACAATCAGTGATGAACATCTTTACATTTCTGCTTCAGGATTCTGGAAAGGTGTATTCCTGATTCTCTGCTGCCTTACCTTGTGTGCTGTCATCCAAATTTCACCTGTGTGGAGCATTATGTGAGTGTCCATACATGCAGAGAACTGACGAAACATATTACTTGTGAGCAGGTATTAAAAACAAGTCAGGGAGCTGGAGGAACTCTCATAAAGTCTCAGATACTGTTTTATAGACCTTTCCACTTCCATTCATCAGTTTTCATTTGATCAAAGTCGATGATTTGGTCTGTGCTGTTATTGTATTAATTTTCAATTTTTTTTTTCAGGGCAGGCAAAGCCCTATCACTCAAGGTGTCAATGAATGAATATTATCACCTTACAAATATCAGTGAAAGCTGGTGGTCTCAGAGAAATTACTACGGGGCAGATACTCTTGTCATAAACACATTTCCACAACAACTAAATTACAGTGACAACTGAAAACAACAATTTTTCCTCTCAACCCCAGAAGCAACCTCTGCTTTCCAATGCTAAGGCATGGTAATAGGCCAGCAGCCAGGATCTTACGTACAAAGCTACTGAGCTGTACCAACATGAAGCAAAAATACCTCTCAAGAAAAAAAAAACACCTCTTCAGGAAAATGGAGCAGATCCAAGGCACAGGCAAAGCCGGCAGATGTCCTGGGCAGGAGACTGGCAAGGATCATGAGCTGGATATGGCTCACCGTTCACAGTAACTATTTCAGAGCCCTGAAAAATCCTCTTGCTTTCCTGCTGCCGCCCAGGAGAGGATGGAAGGTGAAGGCCACTTCTTGGTGCACCAACCTTTCATAAAAGCTTCAGACCCTGTGCTCTGTTATTGCCATCCCTCTTGTTGCAACTAGAGCAGCAAGTTGGTTTCCCCAGGACTTCTCCCTTACTCCTCATTCATCTCTGTCTGCTGTCTTCTGCTCCTACTGTTCTTCTGGCAGGAGTCACCTGGGACTGGCCAAAACCTGAACCTCCTTTTTAGTGTAGCATATTAATTTTCACCAACTCTGCTGAAAATTGCTGTGCTACCTCTGAGAAAACATAAGAACAGGGCCATGACTTACCCCTGTGCAACACAGTACTGAGTCATACCCTGACCTTAAAGCATATTCTAAACGTCCTGTCTCCAAGCAGATTAGCTGGATTTGGGCATATGCTTACTTGCTGTCTTGGACTGGGCTAGATCAAACCACTAGGTCTGTTGAAACAGAAATATTTTAAAGAGAATATGAAAAAAAAATAATCCAAAAGAGGGACACACGGTGAAATTCCATCAGACAGATTTTTTTTTCTTGTGTATATAGAAAGTGAACTAGGTCATTCAGCATTCAGTGACTTTTTTTTCTTACACGCTTTACCACACACAGTGATTACTACTCTAGATTTAGCTCATAGTCACAGGAGGTTTAGTAATTTAATATTTTAAAATTAAAGTGGCAATTCAAATTAAAGGGGCGCAAATACTATTTAAATATGGTAAATACTGATCATATAATTACATGGTAATTAATTTCCATGTGGTATCCATGTGATTATGAGATGAATATATGACTTTTCTGTCTTCTAAGCAGCACTGCAGCTTACTAGTTAATTACTTTTAGATCTCCTTAGTGTAACTACACTATAATCCACAAAAGTCTTTGCATATTCTGTCATTACTTTGTGTTTACTAACTTTAATAACTACACTAAACTGTCTTAGGTCAGATCTTCTCCTTTCCACTTCAACATCCTCACACCTTGGAGTATATGCATTTATTTTACAGAGGAAAAGGAGTGCAGGAATTTATGGGGACTTCTCAAGGGCTCCACATCTTATATGCAATGTACAATGTACTTCAGTTCTGCTGGGATTTCTTGCTCTGCAATGTAATGAGATCTCCAAGCTCATTGTTAAAATTTGAATTTTCTAATTTTGGATGTAGGACAAAGAGAGGGGATGAAAGGTTTTGCATCCATCCAAATACATTTTTTTGTCCGACTTTCCTATGTTTAAATAGAGCATAATTTAACATCCTTTGCGCTTCCTCCAGGTTTCACACTTCACCAGTTCATGTAAGTATTTCAGTGACTCAGACAAAGAAGTAGTTAAATTGAAGAAAAAGTACCCATATCTCATCAGGCAATACCTCTGTATCCAAGAGAAAGACCCTCCCACCTGCAGCTGGAAGAGGAACAAGGGAAGTGCTAGAATTTGCATTTGGTTGTTCTCTGTTCTTGCTGGCATTCAAAATTAGTAGGCTGCTGTTCCAGTATGGGGGATGACAATGATGGGCATTATCCCACATACAATATAAATGGAGAAAAGACATAATAAAACTGTAGTAACTGTATTTAACACTTGTGCACTAAGGTTTCAATAGTTGCTTAGGGCTCAGTCAGTATGCATTGTTCAAATTGTGTAAATGCAACTTTTTCCAGGGGGGAGAGAAAATATGGTAAGGCATTTACATTTGTATTTGTTCACTGGATCTTCTACTTTGCACTTATGCTCAGGTATATAACAAGCTCCTCTTGGTTATCTACATGTTATCTAGGTCAGTGTGTGTGACCATATTTTGGTAATGTTGCTTAAACATGGCACGAAAAAAACAGGCTAAAAGAAAGCATAACTAACCTATTGATATGTCCATATCAATGAAAAAAAAAAAAAAAAACTTTTTTTTTTTTAAATTAAATCAAAGGGGGAGAATTTAGGAGGTCCTAGGTCAAAATTTTGAGGGCCACTGAGTTACCTTTCTGAAGAAAGAAAATGCCAAGGGGTCTGACTTCCAGCAAGCTATGTGAGAAATGATTTCCTCTAGTCATGATTCATAAATCATCTTCAAGGCAAATCATCGTGACTTGTCTGTTTCAGCATCATAAACCATACATCATTTTAAAACAAATGGCAGCTTGCAATGTCCTTGTTAATGGCACAATAATACGACATTTTTCCTCAGATAATGAATTTTCAACATATCCAAACTTATAGCATCAGATTTCAGCAAATCCTTGTTATTATGTTTCACTCACTAAAGTCAACAGTGTTTTAAAAATCCTTTTAAAATGTTAATTTATGCACTGGAAGTAAGACATGATTCACCATCTGTCACAGAAGGTCACTGGCTATATTTGGATCCATTAATAAATTCATAGGTTGCAAACAAGTAGAGGTGAGCCACCCCCTGCAGTAGAAGAAGCTGGCCCAAATCTTTGCCTTGTCTCTGGGCCAAACTCATAAAATTCATTCTGACTCAGATAAATTACATAGGGGTGGAAAAGAGAAGTTAGTCACTCTGGCTGCAAAACAACCCACCAAGATGGATAGTTGTCTGATTCCAGGTCTGACAGAGACATGCCAAGTAAGCATGACTGACATCTGACCTCTGTCTGTGAAGTTTAGCATGAACTTCAAAAGTCTCACAGGATGTAAAATCCTGTAAGGGCCATTGAGTGCCTCTCTTCACTTTTTAAGTTTTAAGCCTGAGCTAAAAGGTTCAAAGGTAGTAGCAGTTCCAACCTCTAGCAAGGAATAGGCACCATTTATGTCTCTCTCTGCCATTACCTGATTGCATAGTTGCTACATAGTTCTGCTTCCTTCTGTGATCACTAATTGGTCTGCCTGTTGGAGATACTTCACGGAAAGGAACTGCTTTTCAGTTTAGCATTGTCTGGGAAGTACAAGATGCCTCAGAGATTGCATTAGTATGTTTTAAGCATCATTTTTTTGGGTGCTTTCTATGGTATTTCTGAGTTTCAAATAATAGAGGTAATCTGGAGATAACAGAAGCTACAGAATCTGCTGAAAGCCTTATCAGTTCTCCTCCATGAGGAAATTGCCATAGAGAAAACTGGTGGGAGAAAGTTAAAGAGGGATTTGGGGTGGTCTACTTTAGCATTATAGCTTAGATCAGGAGTATATTTTTGAAGCAAATCTCCAGATTGTCACCACATACCATGCTCCGGTTCACAAAGCACTCAAATACAGGAACTAGACTTCCTTCAGATGACATTAAATTGGGAGGTGAGCTCCGTAAGTGCAGAGCATGTGCTCCAGCCACTAAAGGATGGTCAGTTCACATAACCAGACTAAAGCTAGTCTGATGTACCCCTGGTACATAAACCGTTTGGACATTGGTTTCCGAGCACCAGTTCTTCAGATCTGGTCCTAATAGACTAAACAGCCTTCCAGTGTAAACCCAGGGGAAGTGTATTTATATAGCCAGAAGCAACAGATGCTAGCAAGCTCTGTGTAGCCTCTATCGTGAACCATGCAAAAGTGCTGTCACAGGGAAGCTTCATCTGCACAAGCCACTTTCTCCAGTTACCAGGACAATGCTTACGAAACACAACTAACAAATTTTTAGAGCAATGAGGTGGTGAAAGAGGTTTCATTATCCCTCCAGAAGAATCATAATTCTGTTCAGGATTTCTAAGGACTCTGGGCCTGCAGCAGAAGGATCTAAATGCTGTCAGGGCTCTGAAAGCGCAGGTGGCCTTACTGGCCATGACCAGCCCCACCTGGGGCCTCTCCCTGCCCCCTGCTCATAGGCCCAGGAGCCCCATTTCTGCTCTGCCAGGAGCCATCACCCCTTGCCCCAGCAATGCCACAGGAGTGCCAGAATCCAGACCTGTGTCTGGCCCTGCACTCTGGATGGACTTAGGCCCTACGATATAAGCAACTTGCTTCTGGGATGGACCCTTCAGCCATACGTTGTAGCTGTGTCACCAGTCCTTCTTCTGTTCCGGACTGGACTCCCTGGGCGGACCTTGGACCTGCTTCAATGCTTGCCCTGTTGAGGGCTCTCAATGGACCCTGTTACCAGCCTCCAGCCCTGCCCCACCATGCTCAGACCCTGTAGGATGGTGCCCCATCAGGGAGGACTATGCCTGTATGGAGTCACCCTTGGCTCCCCATCCTTTAGCCATCCCTCACCATGCCCTGACACCAACGTGACAGAACAAAAGTTTATGTATGCATCCCTTCCTTTTATGTAAACATTTACTTTGTTTTTATTCACTGTATGTCAGTAGGGCAAAAAAACAGGGATTTCTAGGTTTAAAAATATAAGCTTACATCAGTCAGAGAAGAACTTGATATACTTAACAGAGCACAAAACAAAAAGCAAAAAAACAAAGCATGAAAGAGGATTTACATATATTTAAAATAATATTTTTTTCCCTTATTGGAAAAGAAAATTTACGATATGTTGCAAACAGGAATAAATCCTCAGCTTCGGAGTAGTCCATTATTTTGGAGGAATCATGTTCCAAAGCCGAGGAGCTGGAGTCCATCAGTGAATCCCTCACTGTGCCAGGTAAGTAAACTGGCAAAAACTCTGGCAAATTTTCAGCTGAAAGCTATCTGTCAAGAAGGGCTACTTAAACCTATACCACAGTTTCCTCAGAACTTCAGTAAAAATAATATTTCTGAGAAACATTTAAGTTTCACCCAATCAGTCACCATCAAAAAAAAAAAATCCATCTGATCCTTATCTTGGATCAGCTCTTTCTTCTGTCTGTTTAGTACAAACTCAAGAAGCCAACATCGTACTAAATCCATAATCCTGCAGTAAAGCATAGTTTCTGAGTCAGAACTGGAAAGAAGAGAGGCTGAATTGGACACCAAGGAGAAATGATCTTATTGTCTAAAGGAAAAAGAAAGAAAGAAAATAGACAGAGGAGTGAGACGGTCTCCCAGTAGGCCTAATGTTTCCATATGAAGAACAACATATTTTAAGCTTGTATATAAAGTGTTGAGTGTGTCTTTCTAGTTTATATTGAACTATCACATTATGAAACTTAAAAATTTGGACTTTTCTTCCCTGGAGTTACAGATACTCATCTGTTTAAACATCTGGAAAGATTTTTTCAAGAAAACATAAACAGAATCCAGATGAAGGCACATAACTTGAGATGAATATGTTAGGGATAAGGATTCATCTCACCACTCACAGTTCTGCTTCCTCTGGTCATAAACGGCAAATCAAATTTTGTTCTTCACTCCTAATTTCACCTGGTTGGAACTTACAAAATCAAGTTTTTTTAGTTCACACCATGTTTGACACTACAGTGAGAGTATCGCTAGGATATATTATTAAATTTATACCTCAGTATTAAATTTAGAGTTGTTAGCAATGAGAAATTCAATAAAAATACAAATAAAAAATTTGCAAAATATCAAATGTTAGATTAAAAGAGAATAAGACAATATGTTATCTGTTACTGTTAATCGTCATTTTGCCTTGTCAGTCTTTAATCTGTCACTGGCAATATTTGGCATAGAATAATATACCACACGTTTGTACATGTCTGTTCACATGCATATATCAGCATGCATGAGCTGGTATCCCTTCCCTCCAAACACACATACATACACGTGCACACAGACATAAGTAATCTGGAATGGTTTGAGAAGACTGTAAACAGGAAAACAGCATTTCATTTTTCTTCTCAGGAAAAAAAAGAGCGGGAGACATCCAGCCTCAAAAGAATCTCTCTCACTATGCTTTGCCTTTCTGTGAAGGTCTACCTTCAAGAAATGAAGAAAAGAATGAAGGAAATTATACTTTCATTCACTTCTTATATGCCTTTTTCTCACTGCATGCTTTGAAACCTTGAAGTAACCCATCCTCAGATTCCTCCTCTTTAGGCAGTTACTATCAGTTCTTTCCTGTCGTAGTTCTCTGTTAATCATCATGTTGCTATTAGGATTATCCCAGCCCTAATGACCAGTCTCTGAGAGTGGATTCTTCCTTTGCGTGAAGATTCATCCATTCTTCATCTTCTTTTTCATAGGAAAAGAGTCTTATGTCATATTGTCTGTATTGATCTATGTATCTACACTTGAAACTGTTTGAACTCAGAGGCCAGTTTCTACCCAACTCGATAAAGGGTAAAAGTTCAAATATACTCACTTCTGACATGCTTGGAGGGGGCGTTGGGGAGAAGCCAAGTAGAGAAGACATATCCCATTCGTTTCTCTGCTGCAATGAAGTTCACTATTTATTAGACTTCAAAACAAAGAAGCAAATCCATAGAAACCATGACTCTTTTTATGAGGGAAGCTTCTGTCACCAGGAGAAGAGAAGCAATTTTCCTCACTGTGGAGCTGGGGCTGGGACAATTTAGCACTGAGTACATAACAAAAGAGATGTGAGAGATTGTGTCCTTTCTCTTCACTACAATAAAACCTTTGTTTATATTTACCAGCCTCTGCAACAGTAATCTCAGAGTGTATATTCCGCAAAAAAACAAGGACACCACAGTAAAATTCAAGTCCAGCTTGCCTTAGAGTAGGCAGGATTCTGTTTTGTGCAGATACAGAAGGTACAAAACAAAGAAGTGGCTGGCAGATATGTATGTGAGTTCACTGCTTATTCCTTCAAGAACTAACAATTCCTGGCTAGTACTAACAATACAAAAAAAAAAAAGTTACTTATTTTACGAAATAGCAATAAAATTGTGCATTGTATTGTATTACAGTTAATTTGTGTGTACATATAAGCAATGGCTTAGATATTGGGTGTATAGGCCCTGTGAGAGGACTATTGAGCTGGAAAAGCATCAACAGAAAGGCAGGGAAAGGTCAGAGCTGGAGAAAAACAAGACCTGTTTCATTCTCATACCAGCATACAGTGACAGTTTGTAAGAACCACTATGATTGTCTTTACATCATGTGTCAACCTCCCTGTCTGCTCAGTCTTTACCGATGTCAGACTCTTACTGTTCAGTGACATACAACTAAACATGACTTTAACAGGTTTGGACTTTGTATGTGAATGTAATTCCAGCTGATTTAAATCAGGCAGTTGCAGCACCCCCAATTCCCCAACCTGTTGTCTCCCCGTCCCTTACACTGGCATTTATGAAACCACGGAGCCAGTTCAGTGAACTGATGTTTATATAAGTGTCTACTGTGGAGCAAACCAGCTATATAATCGGTTTTCCACACAGCTCGCCAAGCACCAGTGGCACCAGAGGGCACCTATATGACTGGGGCAGAAGATGGGGCCCTGGCATCCCTACCTTGACCAGTTTAAATTCTGGTGTAAGCACTTCCTGAAAGCATGTTCCAGCACAGCTAAATGTAACAGAGGAAAAGAACATGCAACATCCAAAAGCAATATTCAGGTACATAAGCAATTATGCTAAACAGTGTTCATGTCCACTGACCATGCTTGGAGAATAATTGCTTTCCATTACAGATTTTTATTGAAGGGTATCTTATTCTTTTTCTGTCATTAATATAACCATGTTCCTGGTTGTACAACTGAGGTCTTTCCCTAAGAAACCCCTGAAATAGCTGTGCTTGTTCTTTTGTGCTCTATCTGCAGAGTTAAAAGGTCCAGAGAAAAGGGAGGCACTCTTTGATTGCCAGTCACACTTAAGAGTTACAGTAAAAAAGATTTTTCTTATGTTTAAATTGAATTCCCTATATTTCAGACTGTGCCCATTGCCTCTTGTTCTGTCCATGGGCACCATAATAAGAACAGTGCGGAATTAGCTGCTTACATCAGATATTTATACACCTTGACCAGATCTCCCCTGAGCCTTCTCTTCTCCAGGCTGAACAGCCCTAGGTCTCAGCCTCCTCACATGAGAGATGCTCCAATGTCTTAATCATCTTCATGGCCTTTTGCTGGACTCTCTCTTGTTGTTCCCTTGTACTGTGGAGTCCACACCTGGGCCAGCACTCCAGATGTGTTTCACCAGTGCTGAGTAGAGGGGAAGGATCAACTCCTTTGACCTGTTGGCAACGCAGAGGCTGTTGGCCCTCTTTGTAGCAAGGGCACACTGCTGGCTCATGTTCAACTGATTGTCCACCAGGACCCCCAGGTCCTTCTCTACAGAATTGCTTTACAGCTGGTGAGCCACCAGCACATCTTGGGGCGTGGGGTGCCTCCTCCCCAGGTGCAGGACTTTGCATTTCCCATCAAAACTTTAACATGTAAAAGAATATTAGACATGAGTCACTCATAAGACTGCATTATATATCTTAGAATATTAAGTACTTGAGAGGGCACCCACTGTCTGACCACGTGCAGAGAATTTTCAGGCTGTTAAATAAATATAAAGTCTCTTTATGTGCCAGGACTTAGCTGGCAAGAGAAAAGAATTGGCAATCTGCAAATATCTTCTCACATCTTACTGAAAATATCAAGAAGGACAGGAAATCAGAAGAAAGTGATAAAATATTGCCTGTCCAGACTATAAACAGAGTTGGAGCTCTATTGCTTCCTTAACATAAACCTGAAGTGGGAAAAAATAACAAAAAAAAAGAAGTATCATGTGCCAAAACTCCAGTTTAGGTACACAGGTAAAAAACATGAAAATAAGTGCAAATTAAAAAAAAAAAAAAAAACGCACACAAAAAAAAACATGCTATTTATTGATATTTAAAAGGCTTCCTTTTAATGGAGCTAAATGAGCTTCTTACTAGACGGCGTCCTAATTGTTTTACATAAAATAGCAGAGAGGGAAGCTGAACGCACCTTGATTTCCATATCGGAAGGCACAGATGGGAGACTGGAAGAATGCAATATACAGGAATTCATGTTTTTTTGTTTTTGTTTTTGTTTTTTCTAAAGGAAGATATGTTCTCACTCCTTGTGGATAGGATCTGCAGACAGCTGTGGTATTTTTGAAAGGGGATTCTAATTTCAATTCTATTTCCATCTGTGGTGCTTGATACAGGAATGATATATCCACATCTCGCTGCCATAGAGATGTGTTGTGTGCAAAGACAAAAGATAAGAGAAGAGAGATGGGATAAAACACCTTGAATGCTTTTCCCTTTTATGTTGATGCTTTTACGATGAGCTTTAGAAACTCTTAACTCTCAGAGCCTGAGACCATAGCTGCTGAGCAGCTGCCATCCTCCTGGGCAGCTGGCGTGAAATGAGTGCCAGTGCCAAGTGGCCCCTGGCCTCCTTCTTTACAGGAAAATTAAAGCAAAAAGCATTACCTGGAAGAGGTTAAAAGTCACTGAGCTTAATCAGCCTTTTTGACAGGCGTGAGAAAGCTGTTTGTGACTGTGTGGATGCCTTGCACAGGGGACTCCTCCTTCCCTCACTCCTTCCCCAGGTCATACTCAGGCACTGAGCAGGACGCACCGTGAAACTCTTCCTGCCCCACTCCTTGGCTTTGGAGAACTGTGCGAAAAAAAAACTAGGGTAACTTCCTACAGCAAGTTTCAAAGTTCTGTCCCGGAAGCCTGAGTCAAGCTTTTCCATCCCTTTCCAGGTCATGGACCAATCTGAAGTCAGACCTGCACGTGGTGGTATCCCATGGCTCTATGTCCAGTTCTTGGACAAGCCAACATGTACTGAAAGTGTGAATTTTGGTAAAAGCTTTTCCTGCAGTTAATTCCTACCTCATTTTCCTATGTAGATCCATTGGTGTCTTTAATAAATTTCTTTGGCTTCATCCTTTCCTTCAGCGGAGAACTACTTTGATGCACTTTCTACTCATTCTATTGCATGACATTTATAGGAAATGAATGTCTTTCAGACCTTTAATTGTCTGTCAAATTTAGTTAAAATTGGCCATAGAGATTTTTTTTCTTGGGGGGAAAATAAGCTTTTTCTGTGTGGAATCTGGATAAAAACATTCAAAAGCACATATGCTAGATTATGGAATCAACCAATTTCTAATTTTTTAATGGCACCAGGAAAAAATCCTCTCCCCAAATTCTATAAGAATATGACATTTCTTTTATGTGATACCTAAAACTTTTGAGTGAAACTGCAATGGCAGATTCATTTTAGAGATTTTTTTCCCCCTTTCTTAACCCAAACCATAGAAAGCTACCATTGTTAGAAACCTTTATCCCTTTAACTTAAGGCCTGATCTGGCAGTCAAAATGGCAAGCTGCAGTCCAGCTGGAAAAACAGAACGGTACACTGTACATTTTCTGGTGCAAATGTTGAGCATTTTAATCTCTGCAGAGTAGCACTCTTGTTCGTGTTACTGTTCATTAAACAGGAGCCGTTACTGTTATTTGTTGACAGCAATAGTTATCACTATTTGACAGTCATTATCCTGCAGCAAGGCTTTTCAGACCTTTTTGGACCCTTTCTCTGTGATTATGCTGTTCTAAATTTTTTCTATTTGCAGTAGCTCATTTATCATTTCAATTGGTAGTTACCACAGAAGCCAAATATCCCACTAAGAGTTATTGATTAGGAAGCAAAAGGGAAGTAGTAGTTTTGAATTGCTTGGTTCTTCGCATGTTTCAAAGAGGAAAAAATATATATGTTCTCCATCCAGACCGGTAGTTTCCTTTAACAGTGCTTCAAATGTGGCTGTGTTATTTTCAGGGTGTACTGACCAAATATTTTTCTCTAAAGAAGAAAAAGGAAGGAAGAAAGGCATGACTCCTGACACCTGCAAAATTCATCACTTACATACCAGGATGAAGACAATGCAAAAAAAAAAAAAGAAAAGGATTTACTGAGGTGATGGAGAAGGAGGGAATAAGATGATCTAACGGAGTCTGTGAGCCAAGTCGCCCTTTCAGTACAATTTTGTAGCCCTTGGAGTATCATATTATACTGCCAAAACATTATACTGCCAAAATATTATAAGCACAAGTTTGAATTTCTAACCCCTTGGAAAAGCACCTTTTCATTCCAAATCAATGCCAAAATATTGAGGTTTTTGCTCATCAAAAAAGTTCAGAAAAACCCTGATTCAGAATAACTAAATATTTTGTTATGAGTCAGTTTGACATTAAATTGGATTATCTGCCATCCCACATGGTCTCATAGGAGCTGTATCATCACCAGCTCATAATCTACTTCTTCATAAGCAGTGCTCAGTGTCAGAACTTCAACTTTCACAATGTACTGACACTTACAAATCTTTACATGTTTCAATCAAAAGGCTACTATATGGTATCATGAGAGTTATAATCCATCTGGGCAACACAGATTACAGTCTAGAGGCAGGACTTTAAGCACCTAATCTGCAGATGTTATGAAACTCTTCAGTGACAGAAGGATTCACGTTAATGCTGAACTGAAGCTAACATTTCAAGTTTGTCAAAAAGGAGTGTTTAAGTATTCCTAATGGATTTAAAAAAAAAAAAAAAGCAACATAAAAAATGGTTTTGTATAAAATGTATATTTGGTAGAAGTTGGTCTCCTCTATCTAAAAGAAACAAAACAAAAATTTCCTGGCCAGTGTGATGCAAGCTGATGATTTTAGATTATGCAGGAGAATGGGAGATTGCTATGAAGAATGAAGGAACTTGTTCCCTTTGATTCTAGCAAGAAATAATTGTGTACAGTCTCTGCATGAGGCACTGCCTCTGAAAGGCAAAACAAAGACAGGGGTTAATAGCTGGAGCATTAAAGAAAGTCAGATGGCAGGATGTAGGGCAACATGGCTGGAGTATTCTGATGCTTGATAACTCTGTAACTGGAATTATCTATTTCAGATTATTGACTGATTTAAAGCAGCTAATTTATCTGAGCAGTCAATTTATCTGAGCTATACTGAATCACATCAGCAAAGAACTATTATGTATCAAAGCGTAATAAAATTGAGAGCATGTTGAGAACCAAGGGCCACTGAGGTGTTCCTTAATGCTTTATCCCTGCTTAACAAAAAAGCCTAAGAAAGATAATCTTCTAATCAGTCCAATATGAAAATTAGAGATGAGAGGTCTTTTTATGCTCTTTGATACATTTCCTATGTATTTACTTTTTCAACATCAGAGATCTTTCTCAAAGTGAAATGAACCCTGGAAAAAAAAAGAAATCAGTACTGTTGTAACTATAAAAAAGCATACGTTACAGGATATTTTTCTTGCTTGTGTTTTTGTTTGTTTGTTTGTTTATGCTTTGCTTTTGTTTTGGAAAACTTGGAGGAGAACATAAAAAGTCATGTCTCTCATTACAATGCATTCTGTTCTTAGGAATTTCATCGTCTAATATGTCTTGATTCCTATATGATGTAACAAAGTAATTTATTTTAATCATCACTTCTAGTGTTAGGAAAGAGGTTGAAACAAGATATAGCTAAGAAAGAATTAAAGTATAAGAGTATAATTAGCACTAGTTGGTGTGGCTAGAAAGAAAACAGGTCTTGTCAAACAAATAAGATTTCATTTTGGCTGAGATTACAGGTTTGGTTGATAAAGACAACTGCAGAAGTGTAACAGAATAGTTAAGTATTGACTTCTAACATTCTCATTTTAAAATTATCGGTCTGTATTATCAATGAATTAAGAATCATCCAATAGACAGACATCAAAATGTTTTCATCAGTGGAGATCATCACTTGGTGTTTCTATTGGAACAGAGTAGAAAATGGGTTTCCTGTCTCTGACAATTGCAATTTAAAAAGCAGAGTCATTCTGTGTTAGAAACTGTTACAAATTAGAGAGAACTTCTCACTAGAGAGGACTTCCTCCCTCTCACCCAGTGAATATTTAACTACATATATAAAGCAAAGAGGAGGTTTTGAGACCTAAGAATGACTAAAGTATGGTAAGAGATTTCATTTGAGAGGTAGGTGATCTGTGTTCAAATCCAGTCCTTAGGCTGTGTACCGGTTTTGACTGGGATAGAGTTAATTTTCTTCATAGAAGCCCGTACGGTGCTATGCTTTGGATTTGTGATAAAAACAGTGTTGAAAACACACCAATGTTTTAGTTGTTGCAGAGCAGTGCTTACACAGAGCCAAGGACTTCTCAGCTTCTCGTGCTGCCCTGTCAGTGAGGACGCTAAGGGTGCACAAGGAGCTGGGAGGGGACAGAACTAGGACAGCTGACCCAAACTGGCCAAAGGGATATCCCCTACCATGTGGTGTCATGCTCAGCAATAAAAGTTGGGTTAAAGAAGGAGGAAAGGGAAAGAAGGATGTACAGAGTGATAGCGTTTGTCTTCCCAAGAAGCCATTACTGCTTTCCTGGAAGTGGCTGAACATCTGCCTGCTGACTGGAAGTAGCAAATGAATTCCTTGTTCTGCTTTGCTGCATACACAGCTTTTGCTTTACCTAGTAAACTGTCTTTATCTCAACCCAAGAGTTCTCGCACTTTTACCTTTCTGATTCTCTCCCACATCTCACTGTTGGGAGAGTGAGCGAGCAGCTGCATAGAGCTCAGCTGCCTCCTGGGGTTAAAGCACAACAGGCTGAATTGAGAAAAAGGGTAATCTACACTTGGACTTTCCATATTCCTAAGACCTTTATTTCTCATTATTCTGAAAGACAATTCTGTAATCTTCAGTTTTGTTACACATTCCTGAATCTGAGAAATCCCTCTGCAAAATTCTCATCAAAACCAGCATAATCCTATGAAAGTTTATTAATTCCAACACATTGATAAATTCCAGTGAAAAAGACCTTTAAAAACACTGGCCTAGGCCTATTTTCTGTGGAAATTCTGGAGGGGCTGACAATACAACTGACACTAATTAGTACCTTCTTCAGTGATATGGAAATAATATAAAACTATTGCTGATAAAATCATATCAAATGATGCAAAGATAAGTGGAATGCTAAATAATGATGAAGAAACACCATTGCACTTGGTAAATTGCTCTGTAAACTGAGACCATTCTGGCAGGGTACATTTTAATACACTAAAATGCTTAGGAGGTGCAAAACTTACAGGACAAAGGAGGGACTATTTTGTGGACAGGGCAGCTGTGAACAGGACTTGGATCCTCACTGTCAGAGCCAACTGTTGTAGTACAGGGTGGGTGCAGATGGCAGGTGACTATTTCAGGTTGCATGTGTGTTTCTGATGATACCGATTACTGAGGCTCTCTCAAATCTAAGAGAAAAAGCCAGTCACGTTCAAACTGGGAAAAGTCTTACATTTTAACAATCTAAACACAAGGGAAATGGTGAATTCATCTTCCCTCACCCTCTCCAAAAGAAATAATGTTTCACTCAAACAATTTCCACCATTTTCTTAGGTAACCTTGCTTCTGTGCTCACGATCTCATTTTGGATTGCAATCCTGTAGGCTGGGAACCACTGATATACCTTAAAACAAGTTATTAGCCTTCAACATATCTGGCAAGATGAAATGTATTAGTGTGTAAAATACGGATCATTTGATGAAGTTCAATTCTTCAAAGTGTATCAGACTTGTCAAGTACATCACGTGCTTGAACAGACAGTTCCAGTGAGAAATGTAGCACCTCAAGCTGCTCCACAGGACAGGTACTTTCCTATTACTGACGTGTAATTCTGCCATGCTCCATCATCTGTGTCAACTACATTATGGATCAGTCTTACGACAAAGTAACAAAACACTGCAGACAAGCATGTAGTTCCACAAGCTCCAACACTGAAGATGCCTGGTTTGCCACAAAGTTTTTACCCATGTGAAAGACTTCCATAGGTAAAAAAAAAAAATGCTATCCCCTGCTGGAATTTCAGTCTCCTTCCCATGTACACTGTCCAGTGGCTCCACTGGGTGAGCTCCCAGTGATGTTTTTGCCTCAGGTTCTGCATATGCAAAGTACTTTTCCTTTACTTATCCACTTACTTTCCATGAAACTGGAGGACTAGCCTGCAGTCTGGTTAAACAAATTCAATCCTGTCATTTGCACGTTAGTTTTAGGTACCTAGTGATGCTGTTTAAGTGCCTTAGCACAATACACAGTGAAAGGAAAGAAGCAGGTGTCTCTGAAGGCTTTTAGAAGCACTTGTTGTCCAATTAATTTTCATTTTTAAACCCTGGTCATCAAGACTTCTCCTTGCAGAGATCCTAAAGGCACCTGCTCCTCTGCCTTAACCTGGGAATGTAGCCAGTTCCTTTAAAAGCACTTCTTTGCTAGAAGTGAAAAGATAAAAACATTATGGATCTTTAGATGAGGAGACTTCATTCTGAAAGCTAGTCATCACCAACTGTGTAAAAAAACTATCATCAGTGAAGAGCAGACTCCCAAAAGCCATATTAATACACAAACATGCATGTACTGTATGATCCAAAATCTTTTTTCTTCCACAGAAAAACATATTAAACATAAAATGCTTGATATTTAATTTTCCTTTTATTTTTATCTCTAAAAGAAAAGCTTCAGCATAATTTGAGATAGCTGACACCCACATTTTGAAGAATTTTTGGTTTTGAGATATCAGAATTTTCTATTCTAAAGAAATTTGAATAAAAAAGTTTTCCCAGCCTCCAGCAGATTTTATTATTATTATTATAGAGCTTCTCATTGACATCTTTCTTTGCCCACAGAACAGTGCTTTATAAATAGCAACACCACTTCATCACATTTTTCTAAGCAAACATCACCACTCATCATTATTGCTGAGCTGATGCTACAGCTGGCTGAACAATCCAGCCAGTCTAACCGATCACTGGGCTGGCCTTAAATACATCAGTAGAATTGCTGGCAGCAAAGTCTGTGCACTGAGAACCTATAGATCGGCTAGACACACACTTCTGTTATTATAAAGCTCCACTTTTTCAGTTGGTGTACTTAGTGACCTTTTTGTCCTGGGGATACCTGCAGGTTAGGATTTGACTTGGATTTGTTTTCCCTCTCCCCACTAGCCCCAAAGGCTAGTCCTTCTCCCTGGTTTTGTTGCTCTTTCCAGCACACTAACCTGTGAGGGATATTTTCCCTGTTATTCTTTCTTTGTCTTATTTCTTGTCTTCTTTTAGCTTGATACACTTGTTCCAAACTGATGGCTATTTTACTTCAGTGCTCTCCCTGAAATTCAATAGGAGACATCTCTATAGAGATAAAGCTGCTCCTCTCATAAATCTCCCCTGTAAGCTGGATTCACACTCTCCACAAAAGATTCAGCCTTTGATTAGAGATTTCTTTCTCCAAAGTTACATGGGAAAGGAAAAAATCTTAACTGTGCAAGTTTTTAGAACATCTTTTGGTCTGAAGTCTTTGTCTGGAGTCACAGAACTCATCAAATTGCTCTCGTCTTCAGACAGTTTCTAACATCAGTGTCTTATTTATTTGTTTTCTTTTTTCTCTCATCAAGATGTTTAAAAGGTACTATCTCCATTTTTTTTTTTAATCTTTATAATGAGAAGTTCTGTATACAAGCTCAGCTCTTGCATCCATTGCATTTTTGTATACATGTTGGGTAGTTCAGTCTGAGCTTGTTCGATTTTTTTCCTCAGGATTGTAGTGTTCAGCTGTTAATCACAGTCTTTTCCTCAGCATGAATCTCACAAAACTGACTATTGCTACTGTTTTACTTATATCACGTTACACAATATAAAAGAAAATTCTTTTCTTTTGATGGACCACTGTATATTAAGACTTAGAGAGATTTTGCTATTGTAACTAGCAATCTAGCCACACGCTGGCTTCTCAGTCCCCCTTTCAACATCTTTCTTCTGCAGGCTGGATGGTTTCTTTTTCTAAGAATTTTCCACAATTTTTTTTATTCATTTAAGTTTACTAGAGGGCAAAAAGCAAAACAAAATGTACATAAATTGGAATAATTCTTTTCAGAGAAAATAATTTTCAAGGTTTCTCCATTGACTAGCAGTGTTGCCAATGTTCAGTTCCTTTGGTTCCCCTTATAGACCAATAACTTTGTAATTCCCAGCACATTACATGACCGCTGTAGCAGCAGCTGAACAGCAGCTGATAGGGGAATATTTTGTTGAACCTTCCTGAAATGCCACAAACTCATTTGGAACTGTGAATCTCTGTAATAAGATGTCCATGAAATTTATGACATGAGAGTCTACCAAGAATCAGTCTCTCCATATCATTTAGTAGATCTATAACTTCTCTTGCTATCTCTGCATTTGAGGCACAGATTTTATGGACTGATTCATAAAACAACTCTAAATTGCAAAACTAGCAGAAAACATGAAGATATCATGATTTATGATTACAGCAAACACTTGTGAGGTTGTTATGTGTAAGGTAATTAATTATTATATGAGTGCTTGAAACTTGCATAACTGTTTGAAACTGCCAACACTTTGAACCTTTACTATCTGTAGTGTTAACTAATAATTGCAATACACCTCAAGGCTCTATAAATAAGTGCAAAGCATCTTCACTACTTTCTCAGTCCCTGTCTCAAACCAACAAAACAAAGCATATCTCAGATATTTGAAGAAAATAAACAGTAAGCATAAATGATTATAAAAACATAGTAGTATAAAAACACAGTAGTACTGCAGGGGAGTGGCAAAACTCAAAGTACCGAGCACTCAAGAGTTGCCCAGGAATAGTGTTGTTTTCTTCAAAGGCAGGATCTAATTTGAGCTCAGAAAATTGTACTCACAGTTAAGAGGAATGTGAAGCTCCCATTGGCAAAAGATGTTTCACTGAATGCAACAAGCAGTCATACATGCAAATCCCTGCTTCAGCATGTCAGTATCCTTTCTCAAACCAATGCTGCTTGTTTGGGTGTACAGATGTGAGACAGCAATACACTTTGTTAAATTATTCACACAATTTTGAAAACGCTAACGCAGCAAGTCAGCTCCTCAGTTGGGATGAGCCATTGATGCTCCTTCTCTGAGAAACTGAGATCCTGTTTTCAAACTAGTGGCTGGGACCCTGAAAAATCTTTCATGTCCAGAAGTTAAAAAATGTTGGGCTTCTTTTCCATACCTCAGCTTCAGTCACTGCCTTGTTTGAAAATGTGCAGAGCAAAGGGAGTGGAAAGATCTTGTCCTATCTCTTTTCTTTCTGTCTGTGTTCTCTTTAGGTTTGCTCAACAGTGATAGTGTTTGTTCTGTAAGCAAAACCACAATAATGACCTTTGTTCAACAATGACCACCAAACTTATCAGTACTGGTGACAAAAACATCTGAGATATAAGTTTTCGAAAAAAAATCAAGATGTATTATTTGTTCTGTTTTTCTTCACTCCATTTTTTATCATAAAATTGTCACATCATATATCTTTCCTTAAAAATATTGCTTTTTGCCTCCAGCTACCCACAAATCACAAACATAGATTGTTAATGATGTTTCTGCCTTCCTTTCTTCCTTTCAGAAGTAAACTTTCTGTCTGCTATCTTCTCCCCAGGAGAAATGATCTTTTAACAAGTGCAGTATGTATTTAATCTCATAACTCTGAGATAGTCTTCTCTAATCATGCACCTCTCCCATGACTGATTTTCCATTTTGCTCACTTGGTTTTTATGTCATTTAGGACTTCTGAAAGCTTACAATATGTATTAGGAAGTGCATAAGCATAGATTCAGGTGGTGTAAACTATATTCAAATTCTCCTGCCTAGCATTTTCTGTTTCCTACTAGTAGGTCTTCAGAGGCAAGAGGCTAATAGGAAGCACTGTACAATGAGACTGAAGTGGAATTCAGGTTGTCAGAACTGGCACCTTTATCCTTACAAACCTGAAGTCTCAAGGAGACTCTTTCTTCTGTCTGAACTAAGAGGGATTTGTGCTGAAACATAATAGCTAGCACCCTTCAGATCTAGAGTTAGCTCTAAATGAGTTAGCAACCTTTATTAAATTACACGTCTTTCCAGGTTTCTCAGGACAGATTAGAAAGGAGCAGTAGACAGTTGACTTCTGTAACTTTAATAACTTATTAAAGGCCAGTTCCATTACCACCACATAGGTCTGTGCAGAGCATGCTGAACCCTTACTACCAAGCAGATGTTTGGCATGCATTCATTCAGCAATGTAAACATAAATGTAGTACAAGTGAGGCAGGAGTAAGCATTTTTGCTTACTGGTCTTGTGCTCCTGATTAAAATTACTCCAACTTATGCAAAGAAGATCACAAATTCAACCATATTTTTGGTTATCAAATCATACCTTGTAGTTGAAGAAGTCATTTTCTGCAAGGGCTCCCAGCAAACCGGTTTCTTTTACAACATACCAGATTTAAAGCATATTAGGCTCACTGCAGCTGTGAAACTCAATGAATTGGATGGAATTTGCAACTCAGGAAGCTTCCAGCACAAGCAATTGAGAGAAGGCACGAAGAAGGAACAGTGTCTGATAATTTCTTCTTTAGTCATACATGACTAGATAGCAGAAACAGGACTCCAGCTAGCTGGTCCTTTGTTTGGCCGGTATGTGTGTTCTTACTGTGAGTTGCACCTTATTTGGATATCCTTTCAGGTTCTTAAAGTTTTCAACATATAAGCAGTGATATAGATATTCTGGCATGAACTAGTTTAGTTAGGTCACTATTACATGAACAGACTGGATGGGATTTATGAAAGAAGAGAAAAAGGGGCAAACCTTAATAGAACAGTGCCACTTCTATCAGCTGGGTGGCTGGATATAGTTTTAATAGAAAGTAGATGACCTGTTTGGATTTTTAATTTTCCTTCCTGGGCTGATGAAACATAATCATAGAATCAATCATAGAATCATAGAATCATTTGTGAATGATTCAGAATATAATAGATATAGAATAGAATCATTTCAAGTCATCCTTTCACAAGTCCTGTTAGAGGAATTTCAGTGTACGCTTATTATTTCTGGGTAAACATCTGTTGTAACTCTTCCCAAGCCCCATTCTCACCAATACCACTCTAGCTTAATGCCCATACTGAATAATACAAGTAGGGAATAAAGTCCTTGTGTTTTCTCCACAGAATACAAAGTGTTAGGTACATAAATCTTTTTATAAAATGAAGCAGTAAGGAAAAACAGCTCATCAGTGGTCGTTATAAGTGAATTAATCTTCTTTATTACCATCCATAAATATTGTTAATGCATTAGTGTTTCACACATTGAACTCAGAAATGAGAAAATATAAATCATGAAAACAACCAGCACTTTCCAGCCATCTCATAACACAAAAGCCTGGTGTCTCTGTATAGTACCTTGTAAAAACTGTGAGACTGTCCATATCCTACAGGGCTGAGACCTATGTAAGGTTATTTGCAGCAGATAGCTGGCTGTAGGAGGACTTCTTAGCAAATTCGGTCCACAAGGGACAGATTCTTCAGTGTTCATAAGCCATCTGACATCAAAAGCAGACCTGCTTGCTCCTCTGTACACAGTATGAACCTGAGAAGTATTCTCGGGTTGGTACTACACAGGTGCAGAGTACAGACGTGTACAAGGGACATGTCTCAATCCTCCAGCAATGACATACAGCCATGTAATTTTATTTTCACCTGAGGCCTCACTCTGCTTCTGCCTATCACACACCTTTGATTTTCATCTTATTCCCTTCCATATCCTTCCATAACACATGTCCTGGTGTCCTTCCATTATTCATCCGTCTCCCTGTGAATTCTCAAGTGCTCCCTTTCAGTGGCCTTTTACTGGCTTTGTGCAGCTGATGAATGAGACACATGCAGCAGTCAAAGTTCTGGCTCACCGCTTCAGCTATAAGCAATACGCCAAAGGTCTGGAATTTATAAGAAATGAAACTAACTAGGAATGACTGCGTGCATTTCTTATATATCCATAGTAACAGAGCTCACTCCGGACTTTTCCACTTGGTCAGCCACCCTGACCATGGTTGCTATGGATGTTTTGATGGTTCTCTCTGACTGCTTGGCAATTAAAAGGTTTTGTAGAAACTGATTTCTTTGACAGTACATAATTTCCCTGAGGTGAATTTGACTACATGCTATCCTGGCAGTCATCTAAGTACCACAGTAATCATACACATGTACATAGGCACAAATCAAATAGCAGAAGATGCTTATTTCAGTCAGGATGTTTCCAATGAGTAGTTAATGAAAACACTCCACATGCAGATAATAACTGCAAGTGAATATGGGCAGCCTAGTGGAATGTAATTGCGATCTATCTTCACTAAAATCCCTGTCTGCATGGCAACAAGGCACCACACAGCCTTGCAGCAGGTCAGAACCCAAAACATCCCTCTAAAGATGAAAAAAGGGGGGGGGGATTTTTTTATAGCATCTGATATCATTTCCACATTATTGTATAGCACAACAGGGCATTTTGTGGCTTTTCACTCCAGCACAGGAATTAAACTGGAGAATGCCAGTAGCAAGTGATGTGTTGCAGATTTGGAGCGCATACAGATGAAAAACAGCTTATATGGCTTTTGGATAAAATGAATAACTCCTAAGCTGTAGAATACTATCATGAAAAGCTTGGTACACTAACAGATTAATTAAAATTTGACTTTACAGGACAGATATCTTTTATTATTCAAATCTCACCTGATTTTATTCACTTCTTTCTACGTATCCAATTAAAATAATATGAGCAATTAATATTAATCAGATAAAAGATTTAAATAATTCAGTAAAATAAATCTTCCACGTTTTACTTCCTTCCAAAAAATTCTTTATATTGTAAGTGTTCTAGTTGAAGAGCACAAGAATCATTTTGCATTCAACCTTTGTCTCATTTAAATGCCAGGAAAAAATGATTTTTAAATAATAAATAAAAAGTCATTACCATTCACAGATGTACAAAAAAACAATTCATGTTATTATGCAAATCATATTATTTCCTCTCCGTTTATATTTTAATTATCCAAAAATAACTATAAACATGTAGCATACTGGGTACTCAGCATACTGGACACAAAAATTTTGGTGCTGCAAAAAATAGCAATTTCATCATCACCTGCAGTCATAAACTGATAATGAAGCTAATAAATTCTTGATTGCTACTTTCTGTTGTTGGTTTCTACTATCTCACTTATTTTAGTGTCTGTCTGATACATAATTGCAAAGCAGGTACAGAAGCCAGAGCACATGTAAATAACTAGGCGATGAAACTCAAATGTACTCCATACTGTCCACAGCCCATATTGGAAGACTGATTCAGAGGCATGCTGCTGATTTCAGCAAATGGAATGGCTTCATTCATACTTGGAAATGAGCAAGAATATGGGGAGAAAAGTGAACCTGAAATTGCTTTTAGAAATCATTCAAATTGGGTAGCATTGAAATGGCTATCATATGAGTTAACAGACCCTAAACAGAAGTGAGAGGAAACGGCCTGATTGGAGATCAGTTAGTGCTGGTTTCAGTTAGCTCTTCAGGGATGTTCAGGCAGATAAGGTGAACAGGACAGTAATTTGAAAACAGTCCTTGTGAATGGAGCTGTGAAAACCGATGAGTTAGATGACATGACACAAAGAGACCTAGAGAGATTAGAAATCTGAACCAAAAGGAGCAAAATGAGTTTCCTCTTAAAAAAAAAAAAAAAAAAAAAGGAAACCTAATGTACCTGGGGAAATCCAATTAAAAATGGATACAAAAATACTCACTCTGGTGGATAAGTCTGGGTAAGATAAATGATATGAAAATCCCAAGGGCGAAAGCTGAAAGTGAATGAGACAGGGGTTGGCAATGTGATATGGTTGCAAAACAGATTTATACAGTTTAGGGTTCTATCCACAAATGCAGCATATTACGGAACAAGAAGGCATGGGACTTTCTGTCTGCTGATCTGCTTTGATAGCATGTGGTGGACTTCACGGTCCTCTCCCAGGACAATTATAAGAGAGATACTAACAAACTTGAAGGAGTTCATAGAAAAGCAAGAGCATTTGCAATTAAATTAAAGATTTAAAAAGCATAAGATATGTTATTGTGGAAACAGAAAATTGTAAAGACTCTTGATAGGTTTGGGTTTAAATGACCAGCAGAGGTCATTCTTTCATATTTAAGGAATACTACCTCAACCCAGGAGAATTACATGCAGAACTTAACACTATTAGAAGACAATGCTCCTACGTACATATGCAAGGTCTTTTTTATGACCATTCTGCAGTCATTTTCAGTAACAGAAGTAATTTGTGAACTTTTCCCGTGAAATAACTCTAAAAGTAAAAAAATAAAAAAGGCATTATCATTGCACAAATGTATGGATGTTCATATGTGTATGTCATAGAAACATACAGTGCATACTTCTGGAGTAAAAGAAGATACAAATTTACAGCAAAGCCATGTGACAAAAAATCCTCTACACAAGTTCTTTGCAAATATAGCCTATGAAGGGGAAGTACACTTTTAATAGATACACAGGTTTTGTTTAACATTTATTATCTGAAACCGTTTAAGAAGTCAAGTCATCTTATGTGGGAATTGTAATTCTACAAATAAGATCAAGTCAATATTTCATGACATGAGAAATGAATATCACAGTATATACTACTATATGAACATAATTAGTGCAATAATAGTTCCCCATATTATGCTAGAAATTAAGAATTTACATCAGTTTTGATTACTAACCCTTTTGTATTAACAGAAGTGACAGAATATAGGTAATTCAAATGTATAAAGATGTATTGATCTTCGTGAAAAGCTGAGGATCAAAATGGAATGCAGAGAAGGTTAAAATTCATGTTTGCCACTTTAATTAAAATTATAATAATAACCTGCTTAAAAAACATTTCACAAATATTCTCCAATAAATTAAAATAAAGAAGCAAGCTTTCCTGGGTGCTACCATTGCTAATCAAAAGCAGCTTAAGCTTTCATCTCCAGGCACTGGTTGGATTTCATACTGTAAATCTTTGATATCGAGTGAATGAATGTGCCACAGGATATGGAATTTTCAGAAATATGTTGAAACATTTTATAGAGTGAAACAATACACAGTTGTACAATGAACAATGATTCAACACATAGCAAGTATTCATTGTGTTACATCTATTTTGTGATGAAATCACAACTATTTAAAGTATCACAACAAAAGTTGTCTTGATGAAAGCTTCAGATTTTCCTACTTGTTTCTCAAGTGCTTAATCTAGCTTACAAATAAAGGAAATCTTTGAGACAATGCAGGACACGTGTGTTTTAGGTTAGATTAGATTTGATATTCATTTGAGAAGATGATTTGGAAATGTAATGTGGAAGAAAGATATTCCCAGTTTCCAATCACAAAAGTCCAGGCTTCTCTTGTCAGCCTGAACTAGCTTTCTTCAGGTACATGTTGAAATATTTTTCTGCATTTTCCTGAACCTCCTAACAAGGAAAATCGACTCTGTTGTATCATAGCTGAGAATTATACACAGTGTATAGTATCTGCAAGGACCTACATAATTCAGAATTCAAAGCAATTTTGCTCAAAATAATAACCTCTGCCAGGAAGCTAACACCACATGGGAGGAATAGCATGCATGAAAATACACAGGCATCTGAACAAGTTATGCAAGCTTACACATGGGTGAGATGACAATTAATTTACCATTGCTGAAATGCTGACTTCCTTAAGATTATGGGGGCGGACTACTGCCCTTCCAGATAGGAAGATTATATTTTGAAGGAATCTGAAGGGAAGAAATGGGGAAGCGGGGCAGGAAAAGGGAAAATATTCCTTGGTTTAATTTGCTATATTCTTCTATTCTTGTAAGAGTTTTGAACAAAACTCCCATTGGTGTTACTGAAGACTCAAACACAAATCTATAGCCTTCCTTCAGTAAAATTTTAACAGAATTTTACCCTTGCCTCTGATTTTATCTAATGATTGAAAGGGAAAGTTTCTTCAAATGCCATCCAACACTGCCAACAGCACATTCTTTATTCCATCAAAAACTCATCCCCTCAAGTCAAGTTGAAAATATCATAGATTCAGATTTATGGATACTTAATTTGGTTCTGGTACCAGCAGCTCTAACTGCTCTGGCCTTTCCTAGAGAATTTAACTTCCTGGGAGTTATATGAAAAGTGCTATTAACCAATAATTTAGCAATGGAAAACCACTCATAAGCAGATAACAAAAGAGAGAAAAAGCAAAGAACAGGTGTTTTATTGTAAGAAAAAATATTTTGTATACTTCTTCACCCGTATACCAAGGTAGCAAGTAGTGCTCCTATTGTTCAAAAAGCATGGCTTTCCAGAACACAAAGACAGTCCTTATAACTGAGTGCTGCAGCATGGTGGCCTCACAACTGATCAGTTTAAGGACCCAGCTGGAGCTGCTCAGGGCCCCCAGAAAACCCCCCTGCATGGCTTGCTTTCTTACAGGACGCAGCCCATGTGGAATTCAAAGGCAATTCTTACCGAGGGGCAAAGATGCCACCTCAAACAGAAATTTCAAACAGAAATCTATGCTTCTCCCTAAAATGTTTCTTTATCATTCAGTTCTATTAATGACACACAATGCTGCCATAACACAACAGAGGTAAAATTTAAAATGGAAGTCACATGTTGCAAGGAAGTTAAAACACTGGGGCTGTAGAAGGAAACTACGAACACAGTACTCACACCTATGAGCACTGCATAATGGGACCGAGCACACACACTGGCTAGGTGGTGAGGTAGGTTAACAAATTGGTAACATAAAAGAAAAATAAGAAACACAGGGTTCCGGTTGAAAAGGAGTCTGGAAAGGTGCTGCCAAAGGAAAGTGTGATCTGCAAAGAGATTTCTGTACTGAGAAAATTTTATCTAGACACAGGCTGAATTTCCTTGCCATAAGTTCCACCTATTCCTAGGTTTATGGCTGGAGTTGAGACAAAGAGAAAACTCAAAGCTCCACCGGTAATAAAAAGATCCTTCAAAAGAAAGGAAGAGCTGAGGACAGAATGGTCCTCAGACATATAGCACCTGTGATGGGACAGGTGTCCCAGGCCATAAAACTAAGGAAAGAGAGAAAGGCAAACCCTAGAAGAATAGTTTTAAGGATTCTGGAAAAGTTTCAGAAAAGTAAGGGACAGGTCAGTGCAAGAATTCTGATATAGAAACAGTTGAGTCTGGGATGAGAGTGGAAACGGTGGCAAAAAGGTCAGAACTTAGTAAGGTTATGACTTAGGAGAAAGCCAACACCATCACCACTTGCAATGGTTGGGGCTAAGGTCTAAGACAGATAGAAAACCGAGAGCTCTAGTTGTAGTAGGGCTGCAAAGGGAAAGACAAAGTAAAGGGGGAAGGGGAGAGGGTAGTAAAAGAATTATCCCCTGAAAATTTTCTCAGCTCTACCTTGCCTGGGAATCTGGGTATAAAGCACAGCATATGCCTAGGGGCTAAGGTTAAGGATTTGGATTAGGATTCCCTTAGCATTAGGGGAAAGACAAAACCTACAGCTCCAGCCAGACTGGGGCTGCAAACAGGCTGACAAAGTGAGGGAAAGTTGTAAAAAGAATTGTCCCCTAAGAACCGGTTCATCTGGGTCAGGGCACCGGGCACAAAGTTTCAGCTGAGACCAGGACCTAAGTCTGGCTGGATTTCTGTGGTTCTTTTATCTTGAACCCTAAGGATCCGTAATAAGAGGCTGACCACCCCGGTCATGGCTGCTGCTCATATAAGCAGAGAGTCAATATTCCCAAGAGGAAAATTCAAATATCAGATGTTCCTTTCCTTAGAAGATTTTCCAGACACCCAAACACAGTTATCCCATAGTTTCTCTGTCTTTTTTTCTTAACTGTTATTTTATTCATAAATGTAAACCTAACTATAGAATAAGCCTAGACACTGCCCAACTCCATCTTACCCAGAAAAGGACTTACTCAAGGGAGAAATATAGCCTACAGGTTTTTGTGTGTGGTTTGGTTTTTTTCTTTTTTTCTTTTTTTTTTTTTTTTTAACAAATGAACCCTCTCCTGCACCACTCAAGCTGTAGCTCTAGGCTCTTTCTCTCAATCATTAGAGAGCTGTTAAAGGAACTGAGTGATGCAAAAATAATTCTTTCCTCAGGAATTTTTCATCTTCACTGGCATGTTTTTTCTAAGGTTCATCTTAGGGTTTGGGCTAGGGTTATTTTTGACTGAAAGAGAAGGTCCAGAGTTAAGTTTGATTGTATCTGATCAGCAGCTGACAAAGAAACCCATGGGCAGACTCTAAAATTTCCCTCTGAGGAACACTAAATCTTTGGATGGAGCACTGTCTTTGGCATATGCATCACCCAAGCATTTGTGTTAGAGATGTTTTTAAAGTGAACCCAGAGATGAAGCTATGGCTGTGGGGTACCGTCCACTGCTAAGTAAGAACTGACGCTACTACAGGAGAATTGCATCACATTTATGAAAGCATATTGCTGAGTGGAGTTTTTCTCTCCTATGGCCCAGCCTAGGTGTACATGGTTGGGGTTAGGTTTTTGAGGAAAAGGAGAAGCCCAGAGCTTCAGGGGGATCAGGTCTTGAAAAGGACTGCCAAAGGGAAATGTAAGTTGCAGAAGTAAAATTTCTTTCAGCCAATTTTCAGTATGGATAAAGTCCATCTCACCTTTTGTGACACTCAATTGAGGTGTAGGATTTGGTGTTAGGGTTTTGGTCACTGTTGTGAGAAAGAGAAATCCTAGAATGATACTTTGGAGGCATCTTTAAAAGTAAAGACTAACGTTAAAATCCTTTTCCATTTTTCCATTTTATCTATTTTTTCAAGAATACTGATTCTTTGCTTGAACTGTTGTCCCTGTCTGAATTTCACGACTGGGCTGGCATGCTTTTTCTGAAGCTTCTCTAGCATTAGGGTTTGGGTTGAAAGAAACATAATTTGTTTGAATATATAAGATGTTTCCATACATACCTTTTTACTAGCCTTAACTACCTTGCAGAGCTTTGATGTATTCATGTCCCTGCATGGTGCCATCAGTAATTATTCCTTGTGCTAACCACACATGCGGAGTAGGCAGGAATACATGCACTTATGCTAAGTGCAAAAAGCGTGGAGGAGAAAGTTACGAGGTCCTTTGTAAAGGAACAGACATTTTTTTTCTGTTTTCCAACATACAGCGACAAATATTTTCATCTTGTTAGTATTATTTTGACAATGAAAAACCTACATGTTCTTGTTTTGTATGATACTGTTTTCTTGATCCTCTGTCGCATTATATGCATGCTCACACACACACAAATCTACTCCAGAATTTTCTGATGAGCTCTCTACCAGCTAAAAAGCATTAGAAACACCACTGGTGGTTAGAAGTAATTGAAAGTGCTTTCAGTGGCTTTCAGTGAAATATAAATAAATAAATTATATATAATTATTCTACATAATTAGTTCATTGTATAATTTCACCCTTGCCCATTATCACAGTATCTATGCATTTGTGTGTGCTATATGCTACAGCAAAGTATCAAGCAACAACTTCAGGATGGTAAATCTAGCACACACAACACAGCTTATAATTGAGAGAACATAAATATAACTTTTTGGGTGCTTCTGGCTGCATGGATGATCTCTCATAAACAAACTGAGGATGACTGAGCAATGTTAGCCTAAGCATGTTTTTTTAGGAGGTCTTTTGTATAAAAACCCATTTTCCTAGTAAGAGAAATGCTTACATCTTAGGCTTTCCTCAGTAAGAACAAAAATCTAATTTTCATAACTTGAGGGAATTCAGATTTTGGTTTTTAGTTAAGAGCATTAAGAGCAGCAGAGACCCACATACAAATATTACCAAAGAGGTTAGTGCACTTATATCAGGACTTGACTGAAACCTATCTCACCACCTCTAGGTATGAGCAAATCAGCACAAGTGAAATACGGAGTCTCTCTGTAAGGCTCTGACATAAATAAGGATGATTATGGGAATGGTTATGGGAATAATGCTAACAGTATTGCACTGACAGCTCATATTTAGCTTGCTTCTTAGGGCTTGCTTCTCCCCATGAAGCTGACCCAGTTTATGCCTATGTTGCTCACTGCTTCCTTGAGCATCCATTTACTAAGTCAGAATTCAGTCCACTGTTTTGCATCTGCTGATCAGGCATCAGTTGAAATCCTCTTCTACCTTGTGCATGGCAATCTTTAGAGCTTAAAGTAATATTTTGAGGAAAGTATATGAGCCCAAGAAATGACCATTGTTATCTTCCCCATTTAACCTCTATTATTATTCAAGTATATGGATATGAAATATTTAACATCCTCAATATCCAACATTCAATAGTGTATATATTTAAATAAAAGTATAATATATATTGACTGTGCTCCATATACAAAATAAATCCTATAAAATACAAATGTTCTCTACCTACGGGGCATGTCACTAATGACAACAATGAAAATACTACAGAACAAGAAAATGTAATTCTGCAGCATTCAGCTAGATGATACTGAAAAGTTTCTCAGATTGTTTGCTTATTGCCCAGAGCATAAGACCGAAGCAAACGTAGGTATATGCCATGTTTTGTTGTTCTTCCTGCATAGGGATACTGAAGACTTGAGTCTGTAAATCTACAGGTACCCAGCCATAGGCTAATTACTGAAGCAATAGTATCACATTGAAAACTCTAAACAGATGTTAACAGCTGGAAAAATGTATTGGCACCATTTTCAAGTCTTTGCCTGCTTGGTATTAATGAGAAGTAGAGATATCTCCTGAGGCAAGTGAATTGTTTAAGGAAAATGTGAATTTTAGCATATGCTGTATTTTATATTTTATAGGTTACAGAGAATAACTTTCTATTTACATAGATGTGGAGGTAGGTGAGCAGGAGTGTTAGCTGAAGATAATCAAAGTCTAACAGATTTTGCTTACATATCAAGCTCACTCTCTTCTCAGAGCCCATTCTGGAACATCAAGCAAGTAAATATAATCTTCTATTTTATTTTATGTGGCTGTATGTGTGTGGATATATGTGTGGATAGAAGTTCAGATTGGTGTCCTATCTACACATTTTTTCCTTTTTTTCCCTTAAGTGCCAGCAGCAAAATACTACCGTTGTGTAGTATTGTAACACCAGATTGCTACAGCAAAACTACTTTGGGGCTGTACTCACTGCACCCAGCGATCCAATTGTCCAGACCTAAAGCAATATCTCTACAAATGTTCTAAAGAAGCAATTTAATCACTACACAGTATCAGTGGAAACAACAGCCCAAGAGACTCACCTAGGCAGTGAAAGTGGCCATGTTTATACTGCATCAGAGCACAGGCTTGTCCATGTATTTGCCCTGTGGCAACAGGGCTGTAATTGGAGCTGTAGCTGCTGGATTAAAAGAGATGCTGTTACACCCAAACTCGTCACGGACAAAAGGGAACACACCACATAAATTAAGCTAAGACAGTGCTATTATTTCAATTAAAATTTTAGCAGTCTAATGATCTGAATTATCTAATTAATTGCCAGGGCCCTCAATGCACCAACAGGTTTTAATTGCTTTGAACAGTCTCCACCCCTGCATCACGTGCCCATTGGTCCAGGAACTTCACTTAGGCTCCTTGCCTGAATTAGCCTTGTAGGTATGTTTGTGCACATTTCTCTTCTTGGCTTATTTTGACTGGTTGCTTCGTATAGCTCAGATCATCACTAGACTCCAAAATGGTCCTCTTACTGTCACCGTCCTTTCACTTCTCAAGTATATGCCTCTGTCAGACTGGATGCTGTCCCTCTGCACTGTTGTTCCTGGCTTGTTATCTCTTGCAGAGCAGCTTTACCCTTGTTATTCCATGACTGAACTACAGGAAAGTCTTTTGAAATACAGTTAGTTTATTTTAGAAAAAATACTTCTTGTGTCTAGCCCTTTTCACTGGTGCTCTTCTGGAACTCTTATGATGTTCCCCTAGAGCCTATAGGAGAGGAGAGAGTAAGCAACTGGATGGGTGCTTAGTTGCTGGCTAGGATCAACCCACCTCAGGCAGAAGGTCACAGACTCCACACACAATGCATTGCTACTGCTCTGGTTTCACCATATGTCTTTAAAAACATTTCTAGCCTTGTTTGTTAGCTGCTGATACCTAAGTACTATTTTCATTAGTCAAACCTGGATCTCCATCAGATTAGGCAGATAGTTGGTGAGAGATGAGAAGAAATGGAGACTTTCTTTCCATCCCCCAAAAAAGTTTTGCAGACTGGGAGGAAAGAACAAACGCAGAATGAGATCCCTGTTTCTGTAGAGCCAATCAGCTTAATCCTTTACATATTCTCTAAGGCTCTTTCATAAAGGAGATCCATGTCCATCTGCCCAACCTGACACCAGGATGTGGCTTCAACTGTGCAAAAAACAGTCCACAGACATTCTCTATCCTCCCTTCACTTTCAGTACACTTAAACAGGGACAGATAGAAAAGCCCCTGAGTACTAGTTTTGGTGGTGGAAAAGACTTTCATAGATATGCCCCCAGCCTTTTATAACCCAAACAAGGCATCATCTCTTACAGCATAAGCAGCTACTCGAGAGCCAAGGCACAGAGATGCACCTTACTTTCTATGACAGCAGTAAAAATGCACATTTTCTATCCAAACGTTGTCGTTCTGTTCCAGACAAGGATGGCTCAGAGCCCTGTGTTGTTATTCCTCACCTGTGCTTCAAGTTATAGTAAAGCACAAGAGTCTGCCCTGAATCATCATGAAAGATGCCAATCTGAATTCTTTCAGTACTCATAGGTTAAGTATATTACCAGGTTTTATAGGATGAAAATAAAGAGTAAGATGAGAAAAAGGAAGAGCTATTAGGGAAGACTAGTCTACAATGACTATCGGTTGAGACATTTGAAACCAGTAGTTTAGCACAAACATCTAATATTCACTCACATATACTGCCACCTAGAGTCCAACATTAGGACTTATGGAAACTTGTATAATAGACTAGCTTTCAAGCAAAATTATCATATTTGTGTGGTTATTTTAAGAAGTAGAGGAAGGTGGAGGTGCTGGTATTCAGGGGAGTATATGGCAGGAAAAGGTGAAAGAGCAAACAAGCAATCAGTAGGTAATCTTAAAGTTGAATTTTTAAGTGTCTTGCTTACAAAATCTGTAATGGAAAAATTCAGATCTTGCATTGAAAAGTGGAACTTAGCACAGGAAAGAAAGTCAGAGATGCTATTCTGTACATTTATCAGAATACTTTAAAATATACTTATTTCCAGTTCAATTTTCAGCTCTGCAAAATAATGGTCAGCAGACTAAGAGATGTTCTACTTGAGCAGCCTTGCCTTCAGTTTTGATGAAAAAGCCTGCCAGTTTTCAAGAAAGTCTTAAAGAAAGTATATTTAAGCTTCTCTCCACCAGCAGAATATTGCGGAAGACAAAATATCCCCGTGAGGTAGTCTAACTGGAAATCCAAGGCAGCCTGGAAAATGAGCTATCCTGCTATGCTTTAGAAATTGCAAACAGCAGCAACCCAGTTTCTCAGTTAACCTGAAAGAACTGGCAGCATTTGCTACAAGATGCCTAATTCAGTGCCTGGACTCTCACACTGTGTGTAATTTGCTTAGAAATGAGCTATGAACTTGGATCTCAATTTGCACAACAGGATATGGTTTGATTAAATGTGTCCGGATGCATTTGTAATGGGATTATAGATTTCAATTAGGAGTAAGGAGCAATCATTACAAGGTAATACTTCTTCATGCATGTTTTAACAAGCTGAACTGGGGCAAGGAATAGGAATATGGTGGGAAAGTCTTCTGTTTCTTTCTCTCCTCCACTACCTTCTTTGTGCTTCTTCACACTCAAGTGCTGTTTTTTTCCAATCTAACCTTACAATTCTTTCCTTTCCCTTTGCTGGCCTGCTGTCAAAGTGGTAGTTTCTAATTCCACTGAGCTATGTTCCCTGTAACAGTCCAATCTGCAACTGTTCTGCCTGCTAATGAATGACAGTGCCTAGATCCTTACTACACTGGATTGCTCAGCCAGGAAGGTTAAGCCAACTGTTTCCACACTGTTGGTAGGAATACTGCTTGACTAAACAAGCCACCACTCCCTTACCTAGGCTAGCATCTACACTGCGAGGTGGAGAACAGGCCTCACAGGCAAGCGTGTGTTCACTGAGTCCCACAATGCTACTGCTTTCCATCCTCACAGCTAGGGGTAGCTGAAGAGGAGCTAACTCCAACACTTCCCAGTCAGTGGGTGATTTAAACTTCACTTATACCTATTCTGTCCAGACTGCATCTAAAAGAGTCATTTTGCAGAACCACACATACTCAGATTCTCTCTTCTCCAGAAAGCTTTACAGCTTAAACTGTTTTGACCCCCTGCTGTAAAACTGAGGCTTTACAGCATGCATTGTGGTCAATTCTCTTCTAATGAGTTGACTCAAAACACTGTTGCTTGCACTAGAAAGAGAATGCTGTCCCAGGGGCATGTGCCAAAGCACAACTTGCTATCGTGCAGCTAAATTTTCTCTCCACCAAACAGGATAGATTCATTTGAAATGCTTAAGGGAAATAGCCTCTACGGCTCTTCTGACTGTATCCAGGAAGTCTGAGAAACTGACACCCAACATGGGCCAAAATCGTGCTAGAACGTGTATTAGTAGTGCTGCTTTGCTTGGAACTGTGCCCTGGTCTTGAGTAGATTTGTGTCCTCAGAAGCACTAACTTAAGACAGGGTGAAAATAAGAATACAACTGTTTCTGAATGGGATGCTGGTCCTGTGGGTAAGAAATACTGTTTGTCAAATGTCATTTAAGTGCCCCAATTCCTCCTATGAAACAACGGGTATGTTGAATGGAAAAGGTTAGAACAAGTCAAAGCAGATCATTCTGCCTGTTTCCTGTTAGGGGCTTTATAAATAACCATAATTGATACCAATAATAATCTTGTGACAGGCAAGAGAGTAAGTTTCTAACATATATTTAGCAGCCATGCTGTCAGGAAATCCACTCAGTCCCATACAATATTCTCTAGGGGTGGTAGGAATGGAACAAGAAGAGTAGGTGTTTATGTTAGCAAACTCGGCAATTTGCCTGATATATTCCTTGTGGGAATTAGGTGAAGATAGGATGTCACAGAAGCTATTCCTTTATTTTTCTTCATCCCATCTAATCTCTTGAAAAATTAAACTCCTTAAGGCTACTAAATGCAATAAATCGTACAGGCTGATAATATATAAGTATATATATACTTATATTCCTGACAAAAACGATATTGCCACTGTTATTTCAGGCAGTCACATTCCACTTTGGGGGGTATATAAACACTGAAGAGCAAGAGGAGTGTCTGCTTGGTGATATCACTTACCTGAACCACTCTTCTCCTCACCACCTGATGGTAAGCAGCTAATTGTATAATTTGCTTCCTTACAAAGTGTGTAAATCCACACAAGGAGTTTTCCAGAACATGGCAAAAAGTTCTCCTTTAGCAGATTTCTCATTCTAAAAATAGGCGCCAGAGAATGGAGAGGAGACAAAGCAAATAGAAACAGGTTTGACTTTGCAATGGTTAACGCACGTATCTTTTTCCTCACATATCACTGGGGTGGTTGGTGATGTTTATTATTATATAGACATCTGGCCTGGTCATGGCATAATCAGGCAAAGGACTGCACATGCTCAAACTCTATTCCAGGCTACAGAACCAGTCTGCATCAGTTTGCACTGTACTGGAAAACTCAGTTTGTGTACTCTGCCAATACACTAGTGCAAACAGTATGGAAATGATTCACAGGCAATGCACTAAAGTTATATTTTTGCCAAATGGGGCAATGGATCGACAATTTTGTTGCATCTGCCATAATATTCAGGCCAGCTTTCTCTTCTGCAAAGGAAAGCAAACAGTTTTCTAGACCAGATGAATTTAAAAGAAAATATGACAAATTCTGCCCATTCATTCCATTCACATATTTCTGTTCACTAGTAATGGTACGTGTATCACTATTTTATTTATATCCTGTAGAGTAAGAATATCTAATGCATCTTTGTACCAATGTTCTCTATAGCTATTACGAACCCATGGAATTGAGCAGACTACTGAGATCAAACCCCTTTTCTACAAGAACAGCATAAATATTCAGTCACTTAGTCTGGGCGGATCGTTTAGTCTTGCTAATCCTTTATTTGATGGAGTCCTAGCCCAAGTGTACATTTCACTCTTTGAAATGTACCAAAAAGTGTTGGGAAAAACATGCAGGTAACATTTCCCAAGCCTCCTGGCAGATTCACATGATGAATTACCACTAACTGTGGTAGGAAGGAATTAGCCATATCCTAGAGACATCTCTGACTAGTTGGGCAAACGAGTGAATGGGAGGACAAAAGGCTGATGATTTGCACTGACAAAAGGGAGTGATGAGATTAACTTATCCTGAAAATCAGTCCATAGGGGAAATCAATTTTAAAAGATACAGGTATGTTTCTGAAAAGCACCCATCTGTATCCCATTTTACAGAATCACAAAGCATGAAATATTAGAGGTACTCTAGACATGATTGTAAGGGGACATAAGCAAAACAATTTTAGTTAAATATTAGGGTTATTAGACCAGATGATATCACTGAAGGTACTTACTTCAGAGGGTATTTCCCTTATGTCTGAAACTGAGACCTGACCTAGAGATCCTCCGTTCTGCCAAACTTCATAACCCTATCTCTAGCCTTCTCAGCATCCTGTTGACCACACAGAAACCCTCTAGGAGGATGTCAATGACTCACAGACCAGCAGCAAGCTTGAGTGTCTGATATGTAGTGTGCCCAATAAGTTCAGAGTAGCACAAGCAATCAGCAGACTGATAAAGAATGCCTTAAGTGGCCTGTGTGATTCTTCCATTTAATTTATACTAAGCTGTTTGATTTAGCACTGACACAAAATCATGGAAAGATGAAAGGCAGTGGAGCCAATGGCAGAGTTTTGAGAGGAGCACTCTAAATTCCCCTTCGTCTTCTTCCTCTTATCAGCCCACCAAACTGGTATTTCCAATTTAGCATTTTCCTAAGACTTCCATTTATGTTGCAATACTGTTTATAACAGATGCTCTTGCATACTGTTTATAACAGATGCTCTGTATTCAACCCTTTACTCCAGAGCTAAAACTAAAAGCAGGAAGTATAAACATGATGGGATTCATGCAGTGATAGGATTAACATGCAAAATCCAAAAGGTAGCTGCCTTGGAGAATTAAATGCCAGCAGTCATGAGCAGTGGTAAATCCTTTTCACAACATGCAGACAAGCTTTAATGCTTTCAATTGGAGTACATTCAAGTTTTAGATGTATGTGTTGTTTTTTTTAAGTTTAGAGAAAACAGGAGGGATTTTTAAGATCACACACTGGAAAGAATATTCATTTTCCTTCATCTTAAAGAATCAGAGAAGAGAATATTGGGTCCGTGTTCCCAGTAACTCTTGCCTGCTTCCACTGAGCAATTCTAGTACTGCTGTATTCCACACGACAGTATAATGAAGTTCTTCAGAAACTCAGATGCCCCATATTCATTTCAGTGCATCATTTCCTAGTGCTGTTCTAGATAATGGTTTTGATCTGTAATTCCCATTGTGGTTAAAAGCAGTTGCTGTTCTCGTATTTTACACCAGCAGGTGAAAACAGCTAAACCAACAGCCACTAAGGTGTGCTTGTCTGGGTGCATAGCTGTTTTTTTTCAGCAGGTAGCCTTTGGACCTTACCCTTGATTCAATGAAGCTGGAAGATTTCTCATTTTCAATTAATAGGGTGAGGGAGAGAGCATTCTTCATGGGACTGGAAATCAATCTCAGTGGCATTGCAGACATACAAGAGAAAACATTGCTGTGTTTTCTTGGGAAAGATAATTAACACAGTATGCAAGTGAAGATATTTCATGGGCATACATTCCCTCTGCACCCTACCCTTAAGGAAAGGGCCACATGGCTAGAAGAGCAGAGGCAAATACTAGTCTGAATTTACAGCTCCCCAGTGAATCTACACCCCTAGGAGTGTGCTTAATGTGGGCATGCATGTGCATATTAAAATAACTATAAAAGAGCTATTTTCTGAACATGTCCTTAATAAAGCATTTGAACTACTCTTTGCCTCACATGCCAGCTACTTGCAAAGGTTACAATATTTTAGCACATCTATTCTTTCTTCATATTCATCTTTGCTTTGATTCTATATTCAGCAGAGAATTGGAGAACAGCAGAATATTGTTAGTGCCTTTTGGGCTTGCCATAAGGGAAACCAAGACAATCAGGATAATATTTCTGATAAGCACTCCGTCAAGAACTGAAATATATAAAGAAAGGATGACCATTTTTCTGCTCTGGGCCAGCTGTGCTTGTTCAACCCACACAGCTTTACTACTACTGACAGTGCAGTACTAACAGGAACACAGAGAGCTTACATGCGGAGCATCTCTTATGCATCTTGGGTAACTGTAGAGAATGCATGACCCAAATCGATTCATTCCCTCTGGGAAGCATGGACAAAATACACCATTGCAGGAATTAGGAATTTCTCAGGTTTCTGAGGCAAAGGAACTTGGTTTACTATCTGACAGATCTTGCATATTAAAAGATTTAAGAAAATACCCATTCTTTGGGGATGTAAATCTTTCCATCATACTAATGTATGATTCTGCCTCATCATTTTGGTCTCAGTTTTCACTTTCTATTCCTCTTATACAATGCCAGACCATTTGATTTGGCAGTCAGACTACCTACCCCTGAAGTCACTCAGCTAAGGCAGCTGATTGACCTTGGAAAACATAAGACAAATAAAAAAAAAGAAAAAAGGAAGGCAATATATTTGCTACCTCAGGTATCTTTCACTCTAATAAATAAGCTATATAATGTAGATTCATCGAATGTGAGAACCAAGCTTTGGCTCCAATTTAAAGGCTCTATCTCATCCAGAAAAGTGAACGTGTTTAAGTGGATAACACTTTTGATTTCAGAATTACCTGCACATGCACTGCATAAATTTATAAATGGTGTCACTTTTCCTCTACTTTTAAGCAGTCTTCCCTATTGTGAATTTATTTTATATATTACATAATACATATATATATGAGTTCCTAAAAGGCTTGTGGATGAAAAGCCATATTATCAGCACTGAGCTGCAGCTACTTAGTGCATTTAAGTTACAGCTTTCTTCTGTGCAAAATCCAGGGGTAAAATAGTGGAACTCAATGTGCATCCCTGTTATCGGCTGGATGGTTATAAACCATGCCTTTGGTTTCTGTGCACTCTGGTCTCCAGTCTATTAAAAGATTATTGCCTCGGCTACCTGCAAGCTGCATTCTTGTCATGTAACCTGCACATCTCATAACCCATTGCAGAATAATCAGAGTTTTATAAAAGCATATTTAATCCATTCACACACATACACTTCATTAGGTATTTCATACTTCATGCCATAAGGCATTTTTACTAGAACTAGAACTAGAGTGCCACTCATCTTAAAAAATGCCTGGGTCCCCCAATTCATTAAATAAACCTACATACAATGAGAGGAAAAAAGGTTTAAAGAAGTCACAGCTGATTTCTGAAATATCAAAGCTGCAGCAAACAGATCTGGCTTTGTTATTGAATTGAAATATCAGATTCTGTCTCTATAATTAGGCTTCTGTGAAATCCACCTCATTTTTTTCTCCATTTTTTTAAATTCCATTCCCCAAAAGTTCTGCCACAAGATGTTTTTGCCTCCACATATATTTCCTTTTCCTATGGCAGAAGTTGCTATCAACATTACAGAGAATCTTATGCTGTTCTGACAAGCTTTTCCTACTACTACATGGTGAGGCAGCTGAGGATAAAGAATAGAATAAAGAAATGGTGAGGACCTTACTCCCTTTTTTCACCCACTATGGCCTATTTTTTTGATCTGTGTAAGATAACTGTAAGATAACTAAAATGTCACAATATCATTCCCATCTTCAGAAAGGGCAAGAAGGAAGATCTGATGATTTACAGTCCAGTCAGCATCACCTCAATCCCTGGGTAGGTGATGGAGCAACTAATCCTGGAAACTATTTCCAAACACATGAAGGACAAGGTGATTGGGAGTTGTCAGCATGGATTTACAAAGGTGAAATCATGCTCAACCAACCTGATAACCTTCTACAATGAGGTGAATAGCTTGGGGGATGAGGGCTGGCCAGCGTATCTTGTTTATCTTGACTTTAGTAAGGCTTTTGACACCATCTGCCATATCATCCTCATAGACAAACTAACAAAGTACAGATTAGGTGAGTGGACATGAAAGTGAATTGAAAACTCGCTGAACAGCTGGGTCCAGAGGATAGCGATCTGGCCATAAACCCCATATGGAGGCAAATCACTGTGGTATACCCCAGGTGTTGATACTGGGGCCAATACTGTTCAACATCTTCATTAATGATCTGGATGATGGGACAGAGTGCACCCTCAGCAAGCCTGCAGATAACACAAAACTGGGAGGAGTGGACGATACACCAGATGGATGTGCTGCCATCCAGATGGACCTTGACAGGCTAGAAGACGGGGTTGATAGGAGCCTTGTGAAGCTCATAAAGGGGAAATGCAATATCCTGCTTCTGGAGAGGAGTAATCCCAGGCACCAGTACGTGCTGGAGGCTGAACAGCTGCAAAACAGCTCTGCCAGAGAAGGACTTTAGGGTCCTGGTGGACAACAAATTGATCAAGCCTGCAACGCACCCTTGCAGCAAAAAAGGCCAACAGCATCCTGGGCTGCGCTAAGGAAGAATATTGCCAGCAGGCCGACGAAGGTTCTCTCTACTCAGCCCTGGTGAGGCCACACCTGGAGTACTGTGTCCAATTCTGGGCTACCCGGTACAAGAAAGACATGGACACACTGCAATGAGTCCAGTAAAGTACCATGAAAGTGATGAAGGGACTGGAGCATATGAGAGAGCTGAGAAAGCCTGGACAAGAAAAGGCTCAGGGAGGATCTAACCAATGTATATAAATACCTGAAGGGAGAGAATGAAGAAAAGGGAGCCAGATTCTTCTTAGTGACATGATAAAATGTAATGGACACAAACTCAAATTCAAGGAACTTTGTTTAACCAGAAGAAAAATGTTTTTGCTCTGAGAATGGTCCAACACTGGCACACGTTGCCTAGAGAAGTTGTGGAGTCTCCATCTGAGAACATTCAAAATCCAGCAGGACATGGTTCTGGGCAACCTGGTCTAGCTTACCTACTTGAGCAAGGGGGGTCGGTCTAGATGATCTCAAGAGGTCCCGTCCAACCTAAATGATTCTGTGATTCTGTGAAAACACAGATTCACAGATTCACAGAATTGTAGGGGTTGGAAGGGACCTCCAGAGATCATCGGGTCCAACCCCCCTGCCACAGCAGGTTCCCTAGAGCAGGTTGCACAGGTAGGCATCCAGAAGGGTCTTGAATATCTCCAGAGAACACACCTGCCTCTGAGGTGAAGGAAGCGGTCTTTAAGAAGCTGTCTTTAAAAAGCAGTATGGAATTGCTCTACTGCTTCTGGCTTTAGAGTCCAGAGCCAGGAATTTCATGAAGTCTGGCATCTTACTTAGACCTTAACTACACGAGTTTAAACTCTTATTCTTGGAAGAACATCAACCTCCATTGCTGCAAAAAAACATTTTCTAAGAAAACATAAGGAGTGAACTGAAAAGACTGTAAACCTAGAAGGCAAGCAAAGAACTCCAAAAGTATTCCTTTAATTAAAAGGAGAAAAACATAGCTACAAATTTAAAACTCTTAATTTCAGGGGCTAACAGGTTTTGCTGAACATTAGGGACCACTATTGCTTGCCCCCTTGCCAAGGAAGCTAACTACTTAATCCCCGTTTGCAGCTCCTGTACACAGCACTCCAGGTTACTATACTCCTGAGGTGCCAGTTAAACAGCTAACAGCAGCCAGGCAGAAGCATCTCCCACTCTTGTCCAAGACTTCCTCTTGGCAGGTTTCTTCCTGTAACAAAAAAAGAAGTGCCCCTGACATGCCTCCTGGCCACAGCTCACTTAGCTCACAAACACCATTACCACCACGTGGTCCTTCTGTCCATGCTAACCTCACAGCAACCTCAATTAAAATAATAAAGAATTTCAAAGAAACAGAGATACTGGTTACAAATTAAAGAAACACTTCTCAGTTTTAACTGATGGGATAGTCTCAGTGAGCACACAGTAATATTCAAACACAATATTTTTTTTCCCCAGAAGGCATTTAAGATGTTCTAAGCAGCTTTGTTATGGATTCTCATGGCTGAGTAATGGTGAAACATGAATTATTTCCTGTGATACTGCTTTGGAGACAATACTAAAAGACCAGCAGAAACGTCCACCCTCTGTAAGCTAGATCCGAGTGTTCAGTGTCAGTGCAGCTTTGATGAAAAGCCTGAGAGCTTGTTAGCACATTCTCAGCTGTGCACTTTCCAATTACAAAAGGGAAGATTAATATCATCAACTCCAGTCACCTGAAGTTAGTTGACTACTTCAAAACAAGTAACCTTAAGCTCTCTCTATATATCAAAGGAATGAACGAAACACCTCCAGAGGGTAATTCATCTTATCCTAAAACCAGTGTTTTAGACAAGATGAATCTCTCTCTGCAGACACTTGATTCATTTCACTGACTACAAAACTCAGCATTTAAACTTAGACAACTTCCAAGATTATAAGTTAGATAGGATAAAGGTTGCATAAAATGTCTACTATCTGAACTCTGTTGCATCAGACATCCATATAGGCATTTTCTTTGAGAATATATGTCCAGAAATGCCTGGAAAAGCAAGTTCCACAATGACAGGTTCTGGGTAAAAATCTTTCAGAATACAGCACAGTTATATAGCTAGTAGTTAACTAATATCTGAAGACATTATATAGTGCTATATAATACATATGAACCTTCAGCAAAAAAGCGCTATTTTGCAGAATTCTGCTAATGGACTTTTCAAATATCCTGTCTCAGACAATGCAAAACTAGCAAACAAATTTCCAAGAGAGGAGCTGCTGACAAGGCTGCAGCAGTCAGAAAAACAAAACAAAGTACAAACTAAATGTAAAGTGTCCAACTTATTTGTGGTTTTACTATTCACATTTATCATCCATTTTAGTATCACCATGCTTGGAATTCTCCATTTACAAGGTAAAACAAGGTAATTCTCCAGGTTTCCTATATAGCAAGACCAAAAGCATTGAATCCATAAGCATGTATCATGAGAGAGGGAATAAGCGTGTAACAAAACAAAAGAGCACAGAGATGTTATGGAAATAGGCAGGGAGTTGGCCCATAAGCAGCTCAGACTGAAGATGTTAACATATGTTAAATTAACTGGTGTTACAAAGGGTAATACCAGTTAAAAAGGTAAGGTTACAAAGGTTTCCCCTGAGGGGGAGACCTTATTGCTCTCTACAACTACCTGAAAGGAAGTTGTGGTGAGCTGGGGGTCGGCCTCTTCTTGCAGATAACCAGCAATAGGACTAGAGCGAATGGCCTCAAGTCGAGCCAGGGGAGGTTCAGGTTGGAAATTAGGAGAAATTTCTTCTCAGAAAGAGTGGTTAGGCATTGGAACGGGCTGCCCAGGGAGGTGGTGCAGTCACTGTCCCTGGGGGTGTTTAAGGAAAGGTTGGATGGGGTACTTAGGGACATGGTTTAGTGGGTAATATTGGTGGTAGGGGGACTAGATGATCTTGGAGGTCTTTTCCAACCTTAATGATTATATGATTCTATGATTTGTCTTAAAATGTGCCTCCCAACCCCCCAAAACTTTTTTTGTCACTGCACACTGACAGGAATTGGAAATTCAGCTTCTGATCACAAAATTATGAGGCAGTCTTAGGAAACATTTTTCTTCTTGTTCCTGAGCATAAAATGCAGGTAATGGTTGGGATTCAGCTTGAGGTTAAGAAACCTGCAGAGTAATTCTGTTGCCCAGCTGCAGACATCCAGTGCATACACAATGCTTGCAACTATTCAAAACTCGTAAATATGACACAATGCTTGTGTGAGACATGCTTCTACAGTGGCAGCTGAAGACCAGAGGAAATACCCCACAGAGCCTAAATGACACTAGGGGTCTACATGTATACAACTGAATCCTCCCAAAAGGTAGGTGTCTACAAGCATGCTGCTTCCGTTAAGCTCTCATTATAACCGACAAATATCTAATCAGCATAATCAAAGGAGCTTAGCAAGCAACATCTCACTGTGTAGATATCAAGAGCTTTATTTAGTCGCCCATCAGTAGATGTATTTTTTCAGATGCCCTAAGGTATTTAAGACTCTTGGCTGCCAAACATGATACAGGACTTGAGGAAGACCAGTCTCCTGGAGTGGTGACCAGACGGCAGCAGGGTGGCTCTTTAGTACCTCAAATAACACTAAGTATATGTGCACCTCTCATGGCTAATCACCTGAACCTTTCTCTGGGCTCCACTGAGTATATTGACTAGGTGCTCATTTCAGCTGTCTAAGCATAAGAATCTTTCGAGATGCCTAAAGCTCTTCCACATGACTTCCAGTTGTCAGTCCAGAAATACTAAGGTCTCACTTAGGCCTTTTGTCACACTTACCAGATCCATGCAGATATTCTGGATACTTCATAGCATCTCAAAAGACTCTTTGTCCACTTATTCAGCTCTCCGGTGACAACAGAAGTATCTTAGACACCTTGTATACCTACAGTTACCTACACAGATAAGAAATTTAGTTATATTAATTTCAGACTGAATCCCTTGCAAGGTTCCTTTTCTAATACTTTAATCAACTTAAGTGCTGTCATGAGAAAAAAAAATGCACAAAATGGGCAGGGACTCGGTTGACAGCATTATTCAAGAATACTGCTGTTACTGGTAAGAAGACTACCTGTGTTATGTGAGCCAATGTTATGCACAGAGCTTCAGTTGCACATCAGTGTAACTTGCAGCTTAGACAACAGTGCAATCCTCCATTTCTAAAAATCAAATAACATTATTTTGCTGCTTTGCACCATCCCAGCTATTAGGTACTCTTTTCCCAAACTGAGCCTCCACTTTGGTACATGATATATACAGCCAACAAAAGGACAAACCTCTGCCCTAGGATCTTGCAATCTATTTATAAGACAGGAGATAGCAGATGGTGACTGACTGGCACAGAGGAAGCACAGTGAAACCATTGCACAGTATTGTGCTTTAGAACATGAGGTGCTCTCAGCACACCAGCAATCTAACTGTTAAATTCTGTAAGAAAACAGACATCTTAGTTCCTAAACTGACCTAAATGCTTCATTCTAGTTTTAAAATAAATTTTTAAAAACCTACCTTAGAAACAAAGACACAGAGTTGAACAGATTTAGAAAAAAAAAAAAAAAAATGAGATTGTATCTAGATTGTACCAGAAAACACACTTCTCTTGACATGATTCCCCACTCCAGAATAAAGGGATAGGTAAGATGAAGTCATGAACTCTAAGATTTTTTCCTCCTTTCTTTTTTTTTTTTTTTTTTTTTTTGGGGGGGGGGGGGTTGTTTTTTGTTTTNGGGGGTGCTATTAATCCTTCTGTCACCCTCTAGCAGTAGTTTCCTCTGTGCTCTTTCATTAGGCTGACAACAGAATAAAAGAGGGTAACTTCCGCAAGGAAAGAGTTAATCATGTAATATCCAAAAGATTGAGAGGATGTAACATGTAGAGAAAACAGAAGAGGAAAATCTCTACAAATTGATTTTTCAAGATTTAAAGTTTACAACAGTCCTGAAAAAAGCAGTGTGATAATACATATAAAACTATGCAGTGAGCCAAAATCTAAGGGATATTTTTCCTACCTAAATATCTGATTCCTTAGCTTCAGTACTTATAACTTGAGCACTTCAGAAGAATTTTTTTCTTAAGTCTAATATTTACAGATGCAAATTTAGCATAAGAAGATTTGGATTTATTTTTACTTTCTTTTTTGCTATGTTTTTTTTGAATAGAAGGATGAATTTTCTTCTCAACACACATTGGCATTTCACAAAGATCCATCTGAAAAACAGTAGAGTTTTTTTATCCTACCACATCTGTGCTATTTGCAGTGTGTGCAACATGAAGGCACTCTCTAAAAAAAATTATACAGAATGGAATGGATTAATATGTCGAGCTAAAATAGAACAAAGTTGTTCTGCTTGAGCATGCCTATAATTTCAGAGGCTTGGTGCAGGACTGAGTTGAAACAAAAAAGCTCATACAAAATTCACATTAACTCTTTAAATTCTTTTCTCCACAAACAGTTTTACTTCTTTTGTCCATTTAACTATTTTTCTAGAAAGATGTTAAAATTAACTTTTTAAAAGAATTTTATTGTTCAGTTCATAAACGAAAAACAACCCTACACTTTGTCTTATTTAACTTACTAATGTAGATGAAATTTTGCTAATAGCAGTGAGAAAATGGATTAGCAAATAGTATGCAAGAACACAGTCAGAAGCATTTGGGCTACTGCAACTTGTCAAATTACCACACATTAGCTGGGACGTGATGACTGACCACTGCAAGCTCCTAGCTGGTCCCAACTGCAAGATAAAATGAAGTTGTTCCAACCCTGACTTTACTTTCTTTCCAACCCAGAGTTTTATGTTCCAACCCTGAGTTTACTTTCTTTCGCAGTTGGAAAGGGTTGGAGCACATTCATCCATGGATACTATCATACTTTTTGATTGTGTCTTCATTCACAGAATCTGATTTAAATATTGCACAAAGCTATGCAACTTATTTATATCATTAGAATGATTTGCTATGGAATACAGAGTCACCATATGTTTCAAATAATACTAGATCAAATCTTGAAACGTGCTGATCACCTTCAGTTTCTTCTACTTATATTTACACAATGATCAGATCTCTGAATCGTATGATCTCTAAATCATACGTAATTTATTTTTCCTACAAAACCACTTAACCACATATAAGACCACAAATATGAGAAAGATCTTCTACAGTGCCCCAGACCCTGAATATTTTAGACAACCAGATATAACCAGATATCAGATATATTGGAGTACTGCGTCCAGGTCTGGGGCCCCCAGCAGAGGAGGGCCATGAGGCTGATGAGAGGGCTGGAGCACCTCTCCTATGAAGAAAGGCTGAGAGAGCTGGGGATGTTCAGCCTGAAGAAGAGAAGGCTCCAGGGTGACCTTATTGCAGCCTTTCAGTACTGAAAGGGGGCTTATAAAAAAGATGGAGAGCAACTTTTTGCTCAGTCAGACAATGACAGGACAAGGGGGAATGGTTTAAACTAAAAGAGGGGAGATATAGATTAGATGTTAGGAGGAAATTCTTTACTCTGAGAGTGGTGAGGCGCTGGAACAGGTTGCCCAGAAAAGCTGTGGATGCCCCATCCCTGGAGGTGTTCAAGGCCAGGTTGGATGAGGCCCTGGGCAATCCGACCCAGTGGGGGACATCCCTGCCCATGGCAGGGGGATTGGAACTAGATAATCTTTAAGGTCCCTTCCAACCCAAGCCATTCTATTCTATATGATTCTAAGATCATATTCTCCCTTCCAACTGAAAATCAGTTCCTTTTTTTTTGCCTCATAACTCACATCTTGAGGTATCACAGAATCACAGAATCACAGAATCGTTCAGGTTGGAAGAGACCTCCAAGATCACCTAGTCCAACCTCTGACCTAACTCTAACAAGGCCCACACTAAACCATATCTCTAAGCTCAACATCTAAACGTCTTTTAAAGACCTCCAGGGATGGTGACTCAACCACTTCCCTGGGCAGCCCATTCCAATGCCTAACTACCCTTTCGGTAAAGAAGTTTTTCCTAATATTCAACCTAAACCTCCCCTGACGCAACTTTAGCCCATTCCCCCTCGTCCTGTCACCAGGCACGTGGGAGAAGAGACCAATCCCTACCTCACTACAGCCTCCTTTAAGGTACCTGTAGAGAGCGATAAGGTCACCCCTGAGCCTCCTCTTCTCCAGGCTGAACAACCCCAGCTCCCTCAGCCGTACCTCGTAAGACTTGTTCTCCAGACCCCTCACCAGCTTCGTTGCCCTTCTCTGGACTCTCTCGAGCACCTCCATGTCCTTCTTGTAGTGAGGGGCCCAAAACTGAACACAGTACTCGAGGTGCGGCCTCACCAGAGCCGAGTACAGGGGGACAATCACCTCCCTAGTCCTGCTGGCCACACTGTTCCTGATACAAGCCAGGATGCCGTTGGCCTTCTTGGCCACCTGAGCACACTGCTGGCTCATATTCAGCCGACTATCAACCAGCACACCCAGGTCCTTCTCAGGTAGTTCCAGAACATCATTGTTACTGGGTTTTGTGCCAATTTTGTCTGTAACAATTACAGCTTTTCCCTATATATCAGTTGTGTATCTTCTGATTAAAGGACTAACCATATTTCAGCCTTTTTAAACAGGACAGACCCTTCTTGTAAAACAGACCCTCTATTCCCCTGCTTGGGGAACTTGGGCAATTAGAATTGTACATGATTCTGATAAAGTCTAACCAATGTCTTTCTCTGTGCATTAACACTTCCACCTTTACCAGAAATATCTTTCCCCATGCACCCTTATATCATATTGATCCTTTTCACAAATATTACACATTTTTAGGCCACACTGATTCTGTGATTGAGTAATAAACCCATATGTGTATAAACACTGGTAAAATAATTCAACTAAAGCACTATGGTGACATGAGCACCAATGCTCATGAATTAATTCAGTCTGGAAATTAGATTCTTTCTAATCATCTAGATAGATTGACTCCAAAACAGCTTTCCAGAGGGAAGAGAACATGAGAAAACAACCCAATAACTATTTGTACTTTGAAATGAGAAACATAACATGGTCACCTCTGATATGAGAGGACAACCGATGATCCAAAGTCCCTATTCTCATTCAGGGCTGAAAAGCAGCCTGAGGAGGTTGGGAAAGAAAATGTGCAGTCAAAAGCCTGCTCCCTTGTAAAGTGATAGAAACCGCATGGTTCAAAAGGGCAATTTTGGAGGTGAGGAGGTGACATGAAGGCAGGCAGGCTTGAAACCTGTCTCTTTCCTTCCCATTAAAATTCTCCCATATGTGAAATACAGAATCCTATGCTTGTATAAAGTACTCTTCCATTTTATGGTGACTTCCAGCACCTTTAATACTTGAATCCACACTATGCCCTAAGCTTGCACCTCTGCTGATAATTCAGTACCTATTAAGAATATGCAAAATCTCAGTTCACAGCTGCTTTTAGATAAAATCAATGACATCTCAGCTGCAACATAAGCTTAATACAGAGGAAGCATCATGAAAAACTATGTGAAAATATAATGCTGTGGAAAAAAGTATTCTGGGGACAAAAATATCTGGTTTTCTTTTTATTTGCATGTTCATTAATATAAACGCATTTTGAAACTGTATTGAAAATAAAACTGCATCTCCATTCTATCTTCAAGTGCTTTTATTCTATTTCTCTGGTCTTAGTTGCTACTCGAGTCTTTGTTTGGTATTGGATTTTGATAACTTCTGTTGACAGACCTCTTACAAGTTTCTTTTTTGCCTTCAGTAGTATAAATACTTGTGTATTTATGCAACAGAATATATTTTATATTGTTTGTAATATTTTACAAGTGCTTCTGATCTACTACGAATAAAAAATTGTATATACTACTTCAATGCTCTGTTCCATGACAGCTCAGTATTTCAGAGAAAGACATACTTGATGTTTGCAGTACCTCACTATGACATACTATGCCATAAATGACAGGTTGGTTTTCTATTTAGCATTAATTGAAATATTTAGTGGAGTGGCAAAATATGAGTATTTACAGCAGCATTTGTTCTACAAATGCAGCAGTACGTTAACTGGGCATATGGACGACGACCTGCAGAAACACATCTCTCCTCCCCTAAATATTCTGCATTATGTTCAAATACCAGGTGAAACAAATGGTTACTCTGAATCCTGTATATTATGTTTAACTATTCCTCAAAAAAGATCAAAGGGGCTTTTGTCAAATACAGTATGGGAATTTGCTCATTTAAACACTTCGGTACATTTAGTCTTCTAATCCAAATATAGAAACCAACCTTGTCTAACAACGATATAAGCTGGACTTAATATTTTGAAGTTGAGAAAATTTCATTAGCTCTATACATATACCAACAAAAAGAAAAGTTACTTAAAACAGTAAAAATGCTATCTATATGAATATAATTTTCTGAATATGTCCAAACCACATGCATAAAGTATGAACAAGGCAGCTGCTCACGCATTTAATATTCCCTTTTAGTAGCGAAATTATCCACATGCATGTGCTGTTTCATGCTCTGTATACTTATAACTATTTTACTCAGGGAAGCCTTTCTTATTGATATGAACATTCACTGCAAAGGAAGAACAAAACGAACACCTAATTTCTTCTATCTACAGTTAGGTAGATAATCACACTAATTAATTTAAAGTATGGTGTTTCATAATTAAAGTACATAGAAAAGGCTGTCTGTGGTTGAACTAAGCACCCTCCCATCAGCATACAGCACAACCGCTGTGCAAGACAGAAAAAAAGAGTGCAGTGAAAAGCAAAACATTGTTATTTATAACTGTGCATTAAAGAGGGACTATGAAAATGAAAATGTTCCCCACAACCTCTTGGACAAGTATTTACTCATTTCTATTTGCATCATTTCTACTTTTTTATCATTACTGTGGTTACACTGTTATCTCCTGTCTTTGCAGATTATCTCAGCAAAATGCCCTATATAAAAAACATATAGTCTGCACACAGCCCAGTCTACCAAATAATCACATCTTTATACTTTCTTGCTCTGTTAATATCAGATCGATTTCACTGCCAGATGAACAAGATGTTATGCTACTCTTTCTGAGTGAAAAGAAAATATACTATCCATATCATAGTTCCCACAATTTTTTATGCCAAGTAAAAAGGTTTCTAAGGAACTGCATCTCTTAGAAACTTCATTCTTTCCTACTTTGCATTACTCATTCTTTCTATGTATTTTCTATATACTGCTAAAAACCCTTTATGTTGAAAAAACACAACTATACTATCAGTACAATTTGTTTGCACATGACATCATAACCTTTGCACAGTAATTTAACATTTTAGCATTGTCCTCTAATCCTGTGTATTTCCTTCATCAATAGATTCATTTCCTAATCTATCTTGAGATGAACAGCAGCTACATCAAATGACACAGAAGTCATTTAACCTATTATCCCTAGCTATCCAGATTTCAATTATATTAATAACAATACTTTCTCATGACAGGTTTAATACGTGAGGCCTGACTACACTTTTACATTCTCCTCTTTCGTGAATAATTACTAACAAATTCAAAAAGAATGGCCACACAGACTGAAATTGGTGGGTCTACAAGTGAGACTATGATTTAACTGTTTTCTGCAGGACATTAACTGTTATCAGTCTTCATAGTATACGCATTCTGCAAATACATTCATGGTAACTCCTCCAAGGTTCAGAATCTTCAATATCTGAAGAGTCTGCCCTGCAGTAAAGGAGGCAAGGCAGTGCACTAGGGGAGATTTCAGGGATCACTAATTACTCCAAACACGTATTATATCAATGCCTTCTTTCAATTATTTTTATTAATTAACCTCTATTCCAACATCTAATCCTCCATTCTATAAAGCAACAGACAGATACCATGAAACATGCAACGAAAGTATGTCTGAACACAGAGACCAGAACGGGAAATCGAAAAACACAGATTTTTCAGATTTCCTGCCTTTTTCAAGGAAGGCTTCTAGAGTTGAAAGATGAGCTCTCAAAAAAATTAAAGGACACTCCTATTCGGTCTCAGGAGCCAATGTTCCAGAGTATGGAAATACATGTGCCTGGAGTCTTTTGACAGAATTCTGAAACAGAACTAGGTGTTTCTGCACAAAGACTACAGAACTTCATGTACGTGAGTGTCATGTTTGTGTCCTGCTCTACATGTTGTAATGAATGTACAAACCTTTTCTGGTCTTTTAGTTAGAAGATGATATCTCCAGCTGACTAGAACGGAGAACCATTAGTTATAACTTTCCGTAACACTTGGCAGCCAGGAGTGACTCAGTCCAGCTTTTCATGTTTTGGTCGGTTAATGCATTGCATCAGCAAGTAGAAGCAACCTCAGAACTGAAAATCTCTTCCTTTAATCCATGCTCCTTCCATGGACTGGTAGAAATTCCAAGTTCCCTGAGAAGAGAGTTCAGAATAGTATATATGAACATAAATGAAAATTACAATAGGAACTTTTATACTGCATTTTATGTCAGATGTACAGCATTGATTCATTTTGACGGTACTAATAACATCATGATTTTCTTTTATTGTCCCCAATTAAGACAAGGCTAATTGATACTCCCAGAGTGAACTAATGCAATATTGCACATGGCCTTCATAAGACATTATTTGTTTTGTATTGTATCAATGAAAAGTGGCCATCAATCCATATTATAACAGTTATGTAAAGGTTTATTTAATCCTTTACTAACATTAAAGCTATAAAAACACTTCATTTATATACCTGCAACAATGAAACAAAAGCATTTCTGTAACCATCATGGCTCTGGAATCAGTTAAATTTAGAGCACTGTAGTAAAATTAACTGTACCAACTTCATTTTCAAGCAACACACCTGTCGTATAAAACTCAAGTCTGAGCTGAAAATAACATTAGAGTTCAGTTAACTGCAAGAGGTTTGTGCATGTATAGTAAAATTAATCATTTACTATATCTTTAACAACAGAAGATTTAACTTAATTTATAAACTGTCCAAATAAAACACTGATTTCTACAGAAAAAAAAAAAAAAAAGTACTGTTACTTGAATAACAATTAGGATGGAAAATATTAAGGGGTATATTGTGAACATGTACATACACCCAGAAGTAAAAGGGTTCAGAACCTGCAATTTAGAAATATCAATATAGTTATAACTGTTGTGTTTATATGATTCACCTGCCCCTTCTTTGCACACTGAAAAAAAAAAAAAAAAAAAGAGCCCTATTTACAGATGACTACTTCCACAGATTTTGCAGTTGTGGCTTGAATTCAAGTCATATACACACATATGAAGGTCTAATCCATTACACTTTATTTTTGGATCTTAAATACAATGCCCAATTTGGCCAGCCCAAAGAGAGATTCAGATTTTAGGGGGGCTCCTCCATAGACTGTAGACTATACTTATAATCAAAGCACCTCAAATACATTTATGGTGAGCTAGGAGGAATCCCGTTCTAAGTTCCCAGTTCTTTTTCCCAATAGGAAGAGCTGCACAACAATTTGAGGAGCCTATCTCACTGCTCATGAAGGGCTCCAAGCCTAGAATTCATCAGCTAACTTCAGATGCCTAAGCGAAATGAATCCTGCTTCCAGTTTCTCCTCACAAAGCAAAGGCCGGTGGAACCAAAACCACACATCTATCCCGCTGTAAGCATGCTGTCGTAATTCACTGTGCCAGTACCATCCTGCGTGTTCGCTCTGGGCATTCCACCAGCATGAAGCACACAAGGATGATTGCGCCGCCTCAGCAGCAAGGTGTGGGTTCCCCAACACAGGACAGCCGGTGGACGGCTTTGGTGACTGTTGCTTTCTCCACCGGTCTGAAGGAGGAGCACGGTCAGCGCTCCCATGCTCTGAGTCACTGCCATCGACGAGTCGATCTCATCTAAGGGCAGAAGGGCCCTTAAAACTGCGTGGCCGGCCTCTGGTTTGACAGCGACACAAATCCAGCTCACCCCTCGCTGCACGGCACAGTGGCCATTAAATGGCTGTGCTGGCCGTGCGCCTCACACACCTGTTTGAGTTCCCTAATTTCCATTTTCAGTTGCGTCAGCCTTCTCACGTTGTTAACTTTTCCACGCACACCCTGCAGGCTCGGCTCCAGCCCTGCAGCGGCAGAGCAGCCTACTGAAATTTACCCCCTCCCTGCTCGGAAAGCAGAGGCACCGCACGCGCGGCCGCCTCCGACGCGCTGCACCGGCGCGGGCCGGCGCCCAGCCCGGCCTCCGCGCTCCTCTCAGCGGGACGGGGACGCTTCCAGGCGCGGCGCTCCGCTCCCCTCCGCTCCGCTCCGCTCGGGCCGGGGGCAGCCGGGCC
>VXAA01000244.1:377991-481198 GCA_013399115.1 Anseranas semipalmata
GGTGCTGGGGCGGGCGCCGCCCCGCTGCCGTCCCCTCGGAGTGGCGCTGGCGTGTGGTGCCGGTGCCTCCGAGCCCCGAAACGGCATCCGGGGCCCCGGGGGGTACATTTAGGTCCAGGAAGGCGTGTAGGTGTGTAGTCGTTGGTGGTAGACGTCCTCGAGGCTCCAGCGCTCTGATTCCTCGCTAATTGTCGAGTAATTGAGGTTGTTGCCCGGAACTTGTTTATTTTAAAAATAAAAAATTAAATAAACATAATAATAATAAAATAAAATGGCACATAAGGGTCAGAGGCAAATTCTGTAAGCGCAGCCATGCCTACGTTCACGGGAGGGTGCGATCCTGCTGCCGAAGGGGCTGACAGCTGCTCGGAGAGGAGTGGAAATCACTTCTCAGCGACCACTCGCGTGAGGAGCTGTGTGGATGAATTGTGGGGGATGAGAAACGTAGGATCGTGAAATGACTTTTTTTGTCATAAAAAGTATTTAGTACACAGAACAGCAAGTAATCACTTTGTTTCTTATGTTTAGTATTTTTAAAACATGAATTTAAAGATAGCAAGTACTTAGAATAACTGACTGTTCTTTTTGCTGTTGATAGATTGTCAGAGCGGAACTGTATAGAAATTGTCACTAAACTGATTGCAGAAAAGCAGTTGGAAGTGGTGCATACACTGGATGGAAAAGAGTATGTCACTCCAGCACAGATTAGTAGGGAGATCCGGGATGAGCTTCATGTTTGTGGTGGTAAGTGTCACATCTATTTTCTTCCTCTGCACTTGGAAATTAATTTTGAAGACTACAGAAAGAATTTGAAAGTTTTCTTCAGTACCCATAATGTTTCAAAAAAGTGAGTGTGCTCCCTATTGCTTTGTCTACACATGAATTCAATTATTTAGTTTTTCATTTCAGATCTTTATAAAGCTTTTAGTTAAGCATATCAAGATATATTACTTGATTCTTTTTCACCTAAGTAGAATTTCTGAGGTAAAAATGGTCTACTAACCCACTTGAAGGGAATTTGACATTTTAGTGTGGTTAGTATCTGGCCCAGATGCTTGCCCTGGACTCAGAATTTCAAAACCATTCTCTGTTCACATCATTAGTAATAATAATCATGTTTTTAAATTATCATTGATAGGTCTTTTATTTTACCAGTATGAACAGCCATCTGCTTTGTCAGATAAGACTTAGATGTAAAGCTTCTTTTTGTCAATGGTTTTAATGAGAAGACTGTATTGTGCTTTTAGTTACGTTTATGGATGAATTTCACAGCATCGTATGTTTTGGTAAATGAACTTCTTTACAATATGTTTTGGGAAGTGAACTTCTTTACAGTGTTTATACAGAATAGTTATTTTCTTGCCGCTAGTATGAGTATGCCTCAGTTTGTGACGTGCCATTGTGTATCATATCATTATGGTAGTTTGAATTCATTTTAAAGTTGCTGATGTTTGACGGTAGCATCATGCACGGGTAAGAAGCTTTGACAGTCTCTGGTTTGATACTCATGGACTAGTGGTCAAATCCAATCAGCATCAAGGCAAAAAACAATCGGGAGGGAGTTGAAAAAGTGATTTTTATTTCTGGAGTTTCTGTATTGGATTGTCAGCAAGGCCATAGTGTAGAATGGTATGGTATAGCTTGCACTTACCACCTGTGATTTCTGTGATTTGACAATATTTAAAGCTGAAATTGGTTTGATTGGTATACAAAGAACTAGTGAAGAAGTAGTACACAATGGACTGTGCTATATTCTAAACCTGTTCAAGCGTGTTTTATATACTAAAAGTATATTTGTACTTTTTTTTGAAGGTCGAGTAAACATTGTTGACTTACAACAGGTAACTTTTTAGTAATAAAAAAGTATATTCTTCCTTCTTTTCTTTATCATGTATATTGTAAATGTGGATTTCATCAATTACACTCCAACTAAGTCATTTTTTCATAAGAGAACAGTTTATGAACAGCTGGTAGCCCTTGCCAGAGTACTACAGATTATTTAGTGCATCCATTTACTGCTTTATTTATAGCTCCTCTGTGCTTAATGTTATTCTACAATCTGTGAAAGCAGCACTAAAATATACAGAATTTCTTGATGGACTCTTCCTTTGCAAACTAAGGGGGCAAACAGAAAAGAATTGTTTCCCATTTAAATCTAAAACTTCAGGAGCATGCATAATTAACTTTGCATGCCTCCTCAGATCTTCCCTCTTACTTCATTAATCTCTTGTCTCCACTAACCTTTATCCTCCAGTAGTCTTCCATTGTGACTAATTTTCCCTTCTGGCTAGAGCAAAATTAGTTAGAATCTGAAAACCTTTCTGAAAGACAATTTAGTATTTTCTCTTCATGGCTTTCTGCAGTTTTTTATTATATAGCTTTCTTTTAACCTTGTCACAGTTGCAAAGAATATTTTTACCCACTAAAGCTTTATTCCAAATCACAGATTTACTGTATATGTATGCAATACTAGAAAAAAAATAAAAGCAGCTTTCCTCGGGAGATAGCAATATGTAAGTATAATAGCTCAATGTTTAAGAATGAATTTCAATTTAAAATTCTTATAACAATTGTGGGTTTTTTGTTTTTTTGTTTTTTTTAGATAATAAATGTGGACCTTCTGCACATTGAAAACAGAGCTAATGATATTGTTAAGTCAGACAAAGCTATTCAGCTTGTGCTGGGACAGCTTATAAATGAGTGAGTACTTTCAGGAGCAACATGTATAACTCACATCTCTTCTATTTTTTAAAATGCAGGCTAACAGTGACAGTCAGCCTTTGTTGCTACTGAGGCAAAATACATTTTTCTTGATTGCTACAACAGCTGCTTGGTGATCACTGTTTATTTTCGAAATGGCTAGTGAGGCTGGTCTGAAGGCATTCACTGAAGCCATGGAGCAAAGGCATTTTGAATGTCTCTGCCCAATATTCAGAGGTTTTATTTATTACTTCTTCATTTCTTTGTGTACAGGAGCCAAATGTCATTGGCTCTGTGGGTTCGCTGTCTGCCTCAGCTGTTGACAAACCCTCTCATTTTCACCCACCTTTTGCTTTACGTCACAAGCCTAAGATGTATGAGCAAGTTATTTCATGGCTTTCAACACACCAACAAATACTGAAGTAATACTGTTATGGGGCTGTCTCTATTATTGATTGCATTGTAAGATTTATTCTTGGCAAAGAATGTGTAGTTCCTGTCTCCCTTGAAATAATTGAGACTTACTTTGCTCACTAAAGCTCTTTTCTAAGTCTCATTGTCATAAAGGGTTTTCTTGTTCCTCCTTTTTTGACAGATTCATACAAGCAGGTAAATGACCAATTTTAATACTAGCTGCCTGGTTACAGAGCTTTTAAAAACTCACATCATTTTCACTGGCATTGTTCTCCTTTATTCAATTAAAATAACTTTAGTTTATTTTTTTAAAATATGCAACAGAAAGAGGTATAGTGCCAGGTCAATTAATAATTAAGCGGAGGAAGCGCATGTGGATAACAGGTTGACTTTGAATTTCACATTTAATCTTTTTTTTTCCCCTTGATTTCAAATAAGGAGTTACCTAGACCAATTAGCAGAAGAAATAAATGATAAACTACAGGAAACTGGCCAGGTGACAGTATCAGAACTCTGCAAGGCATATGACCTTCCAGGAGACTTCCTGACACAGGTGATGTAACCCACCAATCTACCAAATGTGGAACCAATTGTGTTCATCTTCTTTTGTCATCTTTACAATATCTGTGGCTTTAATTGTGATGGGCTGGTTGTCATTCTAAACAGAAAAGAATTAATATGTAAAGGTTGCAGTGTGGCAGCTATTGACAGATTGAAATTGATGTCTGCCTCTTCAGTGCTGGGCAAAATTTCTTCAGACTCTTTGAGTGTTAGGAACAGAAGGACATGTTAGATTTGTGGAAGATCTGAAAATTTCACTGATATATTAGAGAGAAGATGTAAGGGTAACTTCATCAGTCTTACTAGCTACCCAGGAAGCAGAAATACAATGCTAGAGACTTTTCAGTTTATTCAGGACAGGTAAAATAAACATATTTTTTTGAAGCTGAAGCAAGACTTTCAGAAAAACTATTTACTTCTTTTAGTGACTATCTAAGTGCTTAAAAGGATTAGGGAGAATTGTCTTACCATTGGTGACTTTCAGTCAAGGTTGGATGTTTTTGGATACTTTTTCAAAGGATAATCCGGTGATGTGTTAGGTGTAGTCTTATTAGGTACAACCATGCTGACTCTCTTAATTTGTGAACAGAATTCCTCTAATATTTGTTGCATGATCAGTTTCTACAAAAACATTTCTAAAATGTGAAAATTATTCCATGGTTTCTCGTTTCTTGGACAATGTTCACGATTTAGTTCACTTCGCACATTTACAAACACCTCTTTCTTTTGTGTTTATTGTTGCTGATTTACTTCTTGACTGTTTGAAAAAATGGATAGTGAATTTCTCAGCCACTAGTTCATACAAAATAAATAGAAAGGTTAAATCTTAGTACGTTTTGGAGATGCACAATCAAAACTGATTTCTTTTGCAATGTTTTCTTTCAACATTGGGTACGTATATTGTAATCGCTTTAAGACCGACAGAAGACAGCATTATTAGGAAAGCTGAATTCCCTGGTTTGGAGCATGGGCCGTAATGGCATCAACATACATGTAGTAAGACACATTCTCAGTATATCTAAAAATTTCCAATTGTAGTCCTCCTTTCTGAATATTTTGCCTTTTTTAGCAAAATTAACTTGCTTATCTGTTAATACAGATTTGTGAATTCATTTTTGTTTAACATTGCTAGTATGCAATTTTAGCAGTCATCCCAGCTTCTATTTACAGGCATTATCCAGGCGTTTGGGTAGAATTATTCATGGACGACTAGACCAGGAAAACCGTGGAGTGATTTTCACAGAAGCCTTTGTTTCCCGTCATCGAGCACGCATTCGTGGTCTCTTCAGTGCAATTACTCGGTAAATTGCAGCACCTGCAACCACATATTAAAGCATGTTTTTCCATACATCTTTACAGACCAAGTTCACTTGTGACTGAAAAAGAAAGGAAAATAAAATAAAAGAAAGACTTAACAGTTAAATTTCTTTAAATATAGTTCAGTGCCTGGGGTGACATATTTGGTTATATTAGGCTTTTTTTTTTTTTTTTCCAAATGAGGACTGGAAGAGCAAGGAAAGTATAACTGAGACATATTTACATTTTTTGGCTGAAGATGTTAATCAGTAGGTTTTTAATTTATTTGGAGAATACATATTTTCATTGTCATTCCACCACTCCCCAGTCAATTACATATCAACGTCTAGACACCTACCTGTGCAACCTGCTCTAGGGAACCTGCTGTGGCAGGGGGGTTGGACCCGATGATCTCTGGAGGTCCCTTCCAACCCCTACAATTCTGTGAATCTGTGAACATCTACCCAGTACACATGCCTACAGAGAAATTTTTGTTAGATCAATAATCTTATGTGTCAGTTTGCATGAAGAAGAAAAGGTTGCTTATGATAATTATCATAGCTCTGTTATATTTTATAATTTCATAGTAATTTAAAACCTTGTAACGTGTTAAATGCCAGTGTAGCAGAGTGGGGCAAAGATATTATGTAGTTTTGTCCATCTGGAATAACCTCTCGTTTCTAGATTCTCCATATCAATTTCAGGTCATTTACTCATTGTTTTGTTTTTCTTTTTTCCAAGGCCTACACCTATAAGTAACTTGATCACTCGGTATGGATTTCAAGAACATTTACTTTACTGTGAGTTTCATTCAGACTGTTTTGTACTTCTGTTAGTTAATTCATAGATGCTTCGTTACTGGAAGTACACTTTCAAAGAAGCATTTTAGTATATACCACTAATTCTGGCGTAAAGAACAGTATGTTTCTCTCTAGAGTAAAAAGTGTTAAACCTTCTGTGCTATCCATAACCGAAGAGATGTTCTCTGTATCTAAAGCAATGAAAGCATATAGTGATGAAACGCCTCTGGGAGCAGGATGATGCAAGAAGTACAGTACTCGTTTTGTCATCTGTTACGTTATTTGCCCTTAGCTACTAGGAATTTTATCAGTGAAGCACACAAAAGGGGACAGATTTTATGTAGCCAAACAGCATTAACTGCTCTGGATTTTATTTATTGACTTCGCTCTGTGATAGCAAAGGCAGAGCTTTTGTTACGGTCATAGTTAAATGTCTTTATATGCTGAGAGATAAAGCATACTCTTAAACTGTTTGCCTTTATTTTCTGCAGCTCTTTAAATAGAAATTCGTAAAGATTTCCTATCCAACTGGTGAAACTTGTAGGCAGTACTTGTTTCTCACTTCTAATATTTCAGCTTTTCTTTAACCACCAGGAATCCCCTCCTGTCTGTTCAAAATACTGCTTCAAGCATCATTAGTCTTGTGTGCTGGCTGACCAAGTACTGCTGCTGTTCAGAATCCTTTAATGGTTTTCCATCTCTTCTCATGAAAGTTAATATCTCTCCTCTGTTTGATTGAGTCTTTTTGTCTTCAGGGCATTGCGTACTTGAGCTCCACAGGAATATCTCTGCTTACCTTCTTGCTTTGTTACAAACTCATTCATTAGAAATGAAAATCATAGCAGTTAAATCATATGAGTACTCTGCTTTCATATAATCAATTTAAGGTTTCCTTTTTTTCATAGGAATGTGTTATCCAATTATCTGTAAGTTAAAAGGAAAATCTGCTAAACTGCGTTATAGTAATGTTGCAGTAGCCAACAAATTTCAGGATGCAACTACAGTCTTTTTTTAAACAGGTTCTGCAAGTACATCATCATGTATTGCTCATGTACAAAGGTAATATGAATTGAAGTTCTAGTGTTTTCCTGACACTGACAATCAGCACAATGGCTAAGTGCATTTCTAGTACTTCTTCTTGTTTGTTTCTTTTGAGTTAGTTCATCTTTATTTTTTCTTACTGTATTTCATTTCCTCTTCTGTTTCATAAGTTTCAAAGAGCTTTTTACTCATTGCCAAAGCTCATTTGATCCATTTTTCAGAGATACCATTTCAAATCATAGACTCGTAGAATGGTTTGGATTGAAAGGGACCTTAAAGATCATCTGATTCCAACCCCCCTGCCATGAGCAGGGAAAATAATTGATACTAATATTAAAATAATTGATAGGACTCAGTAATGTTTCACTAGAACATTCCACAAATGTTGGAAACTTGAAAATAACTTTTCAATGCTGCTACTTATGCTCTTTGCCTTTATGTTTGTCATTATTAGCAACGTGTTTTAAAGTAGCATTTGTCAATTTTGTGTCTCTTCCAGAAAAAACTGCTGCAGAGCTTGACAGTTGATGTCACTGATTTTTTTTTTATATATACATAGTGAGTTAAGAAAAGGCAAAAGCAGAATGTAAGAGGCAAATCATACATTCCCATGTACCTTTAATGGACTGAAAACTCTGTAGTTAGCATCAAGAAAGGCTTAGTACTTTGGTAGTACCGGTTACCAATACATTCTTTGTAAGCAATATTTCTGCATTATAAGGAGTTTATTACTGTCGACAGTGTGAACATTGTGAACCATAAAGATGGCCACCAGTAGGAGAGGTGCTAACATTTATGCAGTTGAGGTAGCAATTTTTCATGTCATTTTAGTGTGTTTAGATCTCTCTTTTTTCCATCTTGGCTAACATGCAAACAGTGAATGCAAAGAGAACACCATTAATAAAATGCTCTTCTATTGTTTTGTCTGGCCAGAGAGAGCCTTTTATGACTGATTTTTTTAAATTGAAAGCTAAAACTGTCCAGATATATGTTGAATAAAAAGAGTTTTGATCCTGCCATAGTGGCTCACTCTTTTAGAACATCATATGATTTCATGAGCTTTTGTCAAGACATTCTCAGAAGCGTTAAAAATAATTGATAGAACTCGGTAATGTTTCACTAGAACAAGCACTTGTAGTTTGGTCTCTAGTTTCTTTCAATTAAAAAGAAAAACAACTAATGATGGGGAAAAAGAAATAAAACAAGGAAAATAATTGCTGTGTTTTGATTAATGGATACATCAAAGTGGAAAATGTCACTTCATTTGTTTTTTTTTTTTCTTTTAGCTGTGCTAGAAGAACTCGTTAACACTGGCCGTCTAAAAGGCACTGTGGTTGGTGGGAGACAGGATAAGGCTGTGTTTGTTCCAGACATCTATGCCAGAACACAGAGCAACTGGGTGGATTCCTTTTTCAAGCAGAATGGTTACTTAGGTAATTAATCTTTATTCTCTTAGATGAAATATCTTTCTAAAGCTAGTTTAGGTAATTAGTCTTCCTCTAATATAGGTACTATTTAGCATGAAGCCTCACAAGAATAAGTGAAAACCAGTACAGTGCTTGATGCTCCTTTTAAAAGACTGTCTTGCTTATAATTATGTGTTACTTCAGCACAAAGAACCATATTTCAGCACAGAACCATAATGCTAAACAGTAACTTTATTTCTCACAAAGGGTGTTAAAAGTGCTACTTTTATTACAGTTCTGAAAACATTTCTTAAATAGACTGCTTATTGTGGACTTTTCAGAAGGTTGTATTTGACCCATGTAGTTGGGAATTTCAGGTCAGGTATCCAGATTACAAACAAACTTTGACTGTTAATTGTCCAGGTAGCCAAGCATGCAGTGCACAGGAAGAACCTTTTCCACGGTAAGATTTGCAGAACTGGAGTGGGTAGCACTAGTGTCCTGATTTGAATCCAAATATGCCAGTCTGACTTAAAGCTGAGTGATGTCCAGTGGTGGTGTTTTAAAACAGGAGCTATGGGAAAATGTGGACCTGAATAAACAGGGGAGTGTCACCCTCATGGTCCCAAAGGGCCAGTCCTTAAATAACAGTTAGTCTTGCATTTTGAAAAGGCTCAGCATACTTTACTACATACTGTAGTACTATTAAGCGTTTCTGTAATACTGCTCGACTAATAGAATATCCGTCAAAGTCTTTGAATGTTTTCAGAACATCTAAGTTTAAACTGCCAAATGCTTTAAATGCTTTGCTTGTGAGGCATTCAACGATTCCACAAGTATATTGGAGTAACTTTAGAAAACATAAGATTTTGACATTTATGTGTCGTAAATATTGTTCATGTCACATTAAAATACTTTGGGAAGGTGGCATTGCAAAGACGAATTTAATGGTGGAAGAATTTGAAAAAAGCATTTTTTCCAAAACTTGGACTGAATTCATGTCCATGATTTAATCTTCATATCTCTATTAACTGTGTCTAGCTGTAGCTTGTACTCAACTAAGTTTTAGGTCAGCTTGAGCTTGAAGTTGCGCTTTCTAATATAGAAGTTGTATGTAATTCTTTTTTTCCTGCTTTTCAAGAAAATTGCTACATAAGATCCTATAAGTAGCTTGAGTAGTATAAGAAGGTACCTAGATTTAACAGACTTCTAACTGTTTTATAGAATTTGATGCATTGTACAGACTTGGCATCCCTGACCCAGCGGGCTACATTAAAAAAAGATACAAGTCCACAAAACTCTTATTTCTGAGAGCAGCTTGTGTTGGTCAAGAAATTGTGGATCAGGTTGAAGCTTCTGTAGACGAAGCCATCAGCTCTGGAAACTGGATAGATGTAGCAGTAAGCGATTCTTTCTGTTGTTGTTGTTGGATTTATTTACTTTGTCCTATTTTTGTGTCAAATGATATTTTATTGAAGCTACACGTATGTGTAATGTAAGTCCCATGTTGTCAAAGACGAATATTCAGACTAAATAAAATGTCATAACAAATAAGAGACTTTGTTTTCCTTTACGTTGCTCTGAACAAAAGCAGAGGAAGGCCATGTCAGTATTCATTTGATAGATACATAAGACTAACTTTCATTTTTAATTTAATACTAATGTTTACTGCTAGAGAACAATGTATTTTTGGGGTATCTTTTTGGAAAAAGTCTTAAACTGAAATCTTATGTCAGTTTCAGTAAGTAGAGGGATATTGGCCATTTTGTCCTAGCTAAATCCTTACTTTAGGCCATAGAGTATCACTGTCTCCTGTAAGGAAGTGTGCTGTTGTTTTGTATCTGGTGTTACTCTGTATCTGCTGAGTTGCATTTTGAAGAAGTTGCCATGCTTTTTCCTAGAGGTAGCACTGATACTCTTGAACAATGTTGATTTGGGACATTAAGAGATTTAAAATAGTGTTTACTCTAAAATTACTAGTTTAATTTTATAAATGAAATATATTTTAAGTAGTTAACAGATACCAGATGGGGTATCTGTGGATCCTATTTATCCGCACACAAGTATGTCTGTCCATTCTAGAATACATTATTGTGTGTAAATGACTTTGATGTTCTTTATCCTAGACTCTTCTGCCAAGTTCATTGTCAGTAGAAGATGCTGGGATTTTGCTTCAGCAAGTGATGAGATCTTTGAACAAAAATTCTTCAGGTTTAGTGTTCAGTGACACCATTGTGGTCAGTGAGAAATTTCTAAGCAGCTGTACTGATCTATTTTCTGATATGATGAAACAGAAAGCTGAAAAGGTACGTTTTTTCTTGGTCAAGATGCTACACTGAGTTTTAAAGTATAGTTTATTTGGCTTTCTGTTTGCTGTTAACATCTCTTTCCTTCTCATCTGAAATACAGCCTGAGAAGACAAGCAAAAATGAAGAAAGACTTTGTGTGTTCAGTTGGTGTAATTTAGTGTATATTCAATTTTGCTCAGGGAATACCATCAAGCTAGCAGTATGATCAGATACTGAATTTTGGAGAGAAGAATAAATGTGTCTTTATGTGTTGCTCTTAGAAAACATCATTTTAGATTAGTATACTTTGAAATGGCTAAATGGCTTAAATATTCCTCTGTGTATCTTTTGTTGCTGTCTGTATCTTTGCTATTAAGTGCATGTTCTTCATTGTAGGAGATGAAAAATAACCCTGTTCATTTAATCACTGAAGAAGATTTAAAACAGGCTTCTGTTTTAGAAAATTCATACGCTAATAAAAAAGACAAAAAGGATGAAAGAAGAAAGAAGGCAACAGGTAAGGCATCAATGTTTAGCTTATTTAAAAAAAAAAAAAGTTTAGGCTTAGAAATATTTAAATATAAAGTTATTCTATTTTGTAGTCCATTAGTTTCCTCCAGTCCATTGCTGAAGATATTTAGGTAACATTCCAACCACTTCTCATGATTATACTGTAAGTGTAGATGTATCTGAGCTGTGTACATGAGAAATCATTTCAGATTTCAGAGTATAGCTGAAGTGCCATAAAGATATCCCGAGTTAGTCCAACACAAGGCACCTGGCTCTAGAAACTGAGTCCGTGTTCTTTTATTAGTGTATGTTGTATATTCACATAAGAATGAGTTGTATGTGAGGTTTGATTGAACCAATATTAGCTCAGAGACATCTGTACTACTTTTTACTACACAGTGTAGATAAGCTCTCACTCTTCACTTTTCAGGAATCCAGGAAAATTAAAATATTTCTTAATAGTCTTCAGAAATTACTTCCAAAATCACTCAGTCTAACTTGAGAAATGAGATACTAAGGGTTTTTTTTGAGAGTACTGTGCTTCTTTTTTGAGAATCCCATGCCAATAATTTTCTGTTGTTTGCATGCATAACAGTCATTTGGAGATTCACACAGTTTGCTTCAAGGTATATTGTGTGTTAAATTCATCCCATGCCTTACTCTATTTGTGTGGTTGCTGTTTGGAATAGATTTTAATTTGAGGCAGAAGAAAAATGTGTAGTTTTAACCCTATGAAATCTTTCTAGTTTTTAAAACACTTTTCAGACGAAATGCTGTATTTTCAGTTCCAAAGACTTTATGTGACTATTGTGTTGCTGCAGCACAGCTGAGCAATCTATGTTGAACCCACATGCAGAGTTTTATGTGCTATTGGAAGTAACAGAATTAGAGCACTGATGCATCTAGCTTAATTGAATATACTCATCTGAAAAATAAAACATAAGATTCTACTCTTAAAAGGGCCATGGCTGAGTTGGCATGGAAACTAAACTTATTCTTGCCACAAGAGACAGCAGATTTTTCTAGGCCACAGCTGAAGTAGAGAAGCTTGAACTTTAATTGAACTGTCATAAATAGAATGACTTCAGTTTCCAGCCTTCTGAGGATTAAAGTCTCTACTGAGCATGTACCATTTGTCTGTAGATATGTTCATATCCACAGATAACGTATGCTGCGCCATAAGCAAGACTACCTCAAGGTGTTTTTTTGTATGGACCGTTAGGTGTATTACCTCAGAACAATCAAAATCATGGCTTAAGGATTCGGTGTTACTGCATAATGGCAAAATGTGGCCAATGTCACATTGCCTATCTTAACATCTGTGCACGTGTGTCTGCTGTGTAAATGTAACGTGACATGGCATAATGTTAACACCGCTGATACAACTGTGGGTTCTGCCACATACTGCAGTAATGAAAATTTAGTGATTTCAAGATAAATTGTCAGTTGTCCATTTATAATGCCATTTGTAACAATCTCCTACAAATAAGTATCTGCAGAGGCATATTGTCTGCAGAAATGATCCTTCCTGTGAGATACAGTCCATGTATCCTGTTGTCATAAACTATGGCTGCTTTTCCAGTTGTAGTCTCTCTTGCTTCATCGCTCTTTGGATAAGATCTTGACTGCAGATTGTGGCTTTTTTTGTATGGCTATTAAAGTGAAATATGTAATGAAAGTAGCTTGCTTTCAAAATAACTAATATATTGCACATTTGACAAACAGTTGGTATCTGCTCAGCTGAATGCGGTCACATTTCAAATAAGCTTGTGAAAAACATCGACTCTTGTTTTTTGGAGAAGTCAAAAACTCAGAAGGTCTCAATGCGCTGCTAGCTGCAACTGAACAAGTTTGCTGTTCCTGCAAAGTAATGCTATGCAGTTAGCTTTCTAAGTAGTAGCATCTTGCCTTTGTGTTTCCTTTTCTTAAACGATGATAGTACTGTTATGTAACATAGTTACTTGAAACTTTGGACCTTATATTTAACTGGAAAAATAATTACTTTCTCAAGACTTAGCGCATGTATAGAACTAATTATTCTGTAGCTTATATTTCTTCCAAGTCAAGAAGGGAACGAGCAATGAAAAAAGGGAACAAACAGCTAAGCAGCTTACATTGTACAGAGGGACTGTTTTGCAAGTTGAGAGGCTATCTGCATGTGAATACATGGATTTTGGCACCTATGAACTAAATAATTCGTTATGTTTGCCGGAACTGGATCATCTCATTGCTTTACAGCCATCTAGGAACAGTTGAACAAAAATTAGCGTTTTAGTTAATTGAATGCACATTTTCAAGAATATTTTGGATAAATGTTTACTATGGAGGATTATTTCTCTGAAAGTTAACAAAGTTACATTATCTGGAATATTTTTGAGTAGCTTGGTCATTCAGCATCACTGAACAAAATGCTAATTGCTTACTAAAATGCTATTTTCAGCCAAAAGAAAATCTCCCATTACATAATGGAAATTAGTATCTCATCTGTTTTCATCTGAAAAAAGATATTACTGATTTTTTTTTTAATGACATACATTAAATATGGTTAGTATTTGTGTTTATTTGTGACATTAGCTTAAATGAAGCTTTCACTTGGTATGCTTTTTTTTTTTCCTTAAGAATGAATCTTGTGACACTAGTATTCTGGAATATGTATAGTAGGTTATCTTTAGGCTCAGGTTGACATTTCATTTTTTAATTTAGCTTTAACAAGTACTGCAGATAAATTACCATAATGTAAACTTTTAAGTGCTAGAACTTTACTGTGAACTAAGCAAGTAATTCTCCACCAGAGGGCAGTGGAAGTGTGAGAGGAGGAGGAGGTGGTAATGCTAGAGAAATCAAAGTTAAGAAAACCAAGAAGAAAGGAAGGAAGGATGCTGACAGCGATGAAGAGTCGCAAGCAACTAGCGCAGGTATGTCATTTTATTTTGGGCACTATCTACTGATAGAGACATGTTTTTATCACGTGCTTTTCAACATCTCTGATTTCCCCACTGTATCGGTAAAGTCAGGTAAAATATCAAAGAATATGAGAATACTATTCAGTTAGAATTGTGTCAGTGGATATGATACTGCTATTTATATGAAATGGACATACCGTATTCACTGAATGGTATAACTTCGTCTTTGAAAAAGAAACCTAAATAAAGGAAATTAGAACAGATATTTTTAAAAATTGATTTTTTTTTTGTAGGAAATGCTTTACATTTCAGGATGAAAACAATGTATATAAATACCTGAAGGGAGGGTGCAGTGAGGACGGAGCTAGGCTTTTCTCATTGGTGCTCGGTGCCAGGACAAGAGGCAGTGGGTACAAACTGGAAAACAAGAGGTTTCATCTGAACATCAGGAGACATTTCTTTACTGCGCAGGTGTTAAAGCACTGGCACAGATTGCCCGGAGAGGTTGTGGAGTCTCCCTCCATGGAGATACTCAAAAGCCATGTGGACATGGTCCTAGGAAAGCAGCTCTACGTGGCCCTGCTTGAGCAGAGGGGTTGGACCAGACGACCTCCAGAGCTCCCTTCCAACCTCAACCGTTCTGTGATTCTGTGATATGGATATTGTAGTTGGTTTCTTAACACTTGCTGAATAGTATACGATAAAGTAGTTATCATCCAGTTCCAAAGCTTAATTAACTTAAATTAACAAATCATAGCAATGAAACAGTGCTTAGACATTCTTCCTCATAGGCATAACAATACAGTTTTAATATGTTTAAATAAGATTCATCTTGTGTTACGGAGATTTGTACATGTGAGCTAGTTACCCTTGTAAGTTTACATTGTAGTGGCAGGAATGAGGTACTTTGAAGGCCCATCGGTCTGGCTAGCTTTAGATGTGTATTATAGGATGAGTTTGAATCACTCCCTGCTGATGCCCGTTTCTCCCTGGTGACTGTTAGGAGAAGAATGGATGGCTTCCTCAGAAGTAGATGCCTGTTCTGTTAGACTTTTATTAAACAGTGGCTGCAAATGAAGCAGTAATAATTATGTATTACTTCTTCAATTCAAGTACCAGAAATGTGTGCTTCCATTTTATATGTCGTATCTAGACTTCTAATAGTGACTGCAAAACACTTTTAAGCATGATGTTTGAAGTTTTGAGGTATATTGTCTTAATTTTGGGTGATGCTACTCTCATAGTTTCCTGTAATTCACATATGAATGAAGTTATTTTTCCAGATTGCTGAGTTACTGAGCAACACAGTGTTAAATCACCTTTTTTTTTTTTTTGGTGCTACCTTTCATGTTTTACAGTTGTTGCTGCTAGTATTGCTGTGTTGTAATAAATAGACTCAGTTAAATAGTGTTTGATGAATACTGTTTGATGAACTTCATTTTTGAATTACTTCTTTGACAGGAAAAAAAGTAGTCATCATATTCATGAACTAAAATCCCAAGATAAATTCGGATGTAACCATTCAAATATAAATAACACCCTTCCAAAAACTGATTTAAGTCCCCTTTCCACCTTTTTTATGTAGTCTTGTACGTTGTTCATTGCTAATGTAGCATGACTGGGAGAATCACTGATTTCCGTTCATTCAGTTACCTTATGTGCAGAATTACCCTATTTTATCCTGCAGCTGGAACACGTAATGCCTGTGCTTTTCTGGTTCCCTGTCATCATCCTGATCTCATTCTTATATGTAAAAACTAACATCTGCAGCATGCAGATGAACTTAATGTTTTGCCCAAAACTGAAATACAGATGCAGTAATTTATGTGCATTTACAAGCAGCATAGAAGGTGATCTTAATACTGAACTTCTTGTCTGGTTTAATTTTCTTGCTTTATCATGTCTGAAATTTTATACACTGTAACCTCAAGTTGAGGATACTGTCTGTTGCAAGGTTGTGTACCTTACTAAATGGGGTTAAGAAAAAAAAAACTAAAACAATCTTGTGAAATCCCTCAAGTAATAATGTTCTATTCGGTTTTGACATTTAAAAAAAATCTGTTTGGTCTTAGTGATGTCATCCTTCCCAGACTAATATGTGGGCCAGGCAGTTTGAAATCTCTCACCAAAAGCGCATGCTCTTGTATATTTCTTAAGTAGTAACAGAAAATAACTTTTAAGAGATCAAAAGAGAGATTTCATCGATTTTTCATATATACAAAATTGAACTGTCATCTGTAGTCATTCCTTTTTTTGCATTGTTGGTAATACATTTCTTCTGAGGAGGTTTGAACTTTGAGGCGTTTCAGTGTCTCATGCCACAGAGTAACTACAGCAATGGTAAGTACAGAGTTTTGTCAACAAATGTTGTTTATGGCCACTACAGGTAGGAATAAGCAGCCAGAGTTCCCTTTCATGTCACAAGAGGAAATTCAGGATGTTTTAAAGACCCATATGCAGGACTGCCCTGAGGAGCTTATTACAGAACTTGCTGAACATCTAATAAGGTAACTTCTGTAATTCAAATAGTGTTAGAAAGTCTGTGATCCATTTCAGATGAACCTTCTCTTCATTCTGTTTTCTTGCTTAGAAAAAAAATACTGATGAAGCGAACCAATATTCTCTTTCTGTACAGCTCCATGTTACATACTTCCTTTTGTATTAGAAAGCTGTATTGACACAGTAATGAGAAATAATGCTTCTGTCTAGCAGTAGGTGGTTCTGTGTCCTAAATCAGCAAGCGATTTCAGGGTCATGGGTACATTTCCACACCCTTATGCTGATCTGTGTTGGGATTACACCAGTGCCACCTTCTATGCAGCCCTTGTATGTTCATGCCCCTGTCCTTTGTGGCACCACTGGCACCTGTATAACTGGGTAGTAAGCCAGGTCAGCAAACTGATCTAAGCAAAGATGAATAATTTCTCTTAAAAGATGTTCCATGCAAGAGACAGATGTGAATATATGTGTTCAGGGCAAAAAGGGTACGAGACCATAACAGCCCTACTTTGGATAAACTTAGAGTGCAGTGGTAACTGTGTCTTTGGACGGGTGTGTACTATTTTAATATATCTTAAGTCTTCCCGTCTTACAGCTCTCATTGATATGAGATCTGTCCACACGCCCTTGCAAGAGTTTGTGAATAGCGTTGCTCTTGGCCGTCTTTTCTATCTTTCATCTTGTTCCCATTTAAGAGTTGTTATGAAATTAAAATCTTGTCAAACACTTACATATCATGCATACTGTAACCAGTAGTACTTTTGCAATTACAAAAGTGTGTTTTAATCTCCTAGCGCTTTTTTTTTTTTCCTCTTTTCAGTTACTTGCTTTTTATTTATCTCATCATTCTGTGGCTTTTATGTCCCACCGACTTACTGTGCAGTGAGATAGCTTTCTTTACTGGTATGTTTGGAGAAAAATTCAACATTTTTACACTTTGCTTAATGTTCTTTTTTTCTCTCCTCATCTTCCCTATTCTAAGACCTCTAACAAAAAGTTATCAGGAAGTTGTGCGTTCCGTTTTTACATCTTCAACATCTTCCTCTGGAGCTAGCAGAAGACAGACTATGAAGGACTTGCAGGATGAATTCTCAAACTTGTACAACAACATTCGGTTATTTGAAAAAGGAACAAAACTTTTCACAGGTATATTAAATATGTACTTAAAAATAAATATGCTTCTTCAAGGATGTTGAATTTATTCCAGAATCTATATTCAGAGTGAAAGAAGAACTACAGTTTTAAGAAAATGAAAAAAATTAGGGATGTATTTACAGTGCCTAAAACTGACCTCATGCTGGAGTGCACTGCTTTGCAAACTTACTGAAATACATTCTCTTTATTTCATATCCATAGCCTTCGTTCTGTCCAGGTCATTGTGTGTTCTTGTCCTTTCTTCCAAAGTATTTGCATCCCTTCCCAGTTTTTATGTCTAATGTTACTAATTTTTTTTTTAACTTGCTTCACTCTGTCACCTGTGTAGCTAATGAAACCCTGAATGCTACCTGACTATTGAGAACTCCCCTCTCAACCTTCTTTTTGGTATTGAAAGTAACTGTTCCTTGAGAGTACTTTTCTCAAAAAGGTGCAGTGGGTTACTTTGTAACATGTCTTCTTTAGCTACCTATATTTTGTTAGAGAAAGGTTACATTAGGAAAATACTGTAGATGTTTCTAAGGTTCTGTTCTGTATTCAGTTTTGAGAACTTTCCCTGTGGAAAGTTCGTGACAAAAGGAAATACTGACACACCAAATAGATGTTTTCCTGTCTTTTGGAATAAATGGAGTTATTTCCCATTAGCCTCTGTTCTTGTACACTGGTTCTTTTTTTCTAAAATTCTGCTATTTCAGTCTTGTGTCATGTGCCTGCTCATTTAACTGCTTGTCCTGTTGACTTTTCCTTTATGTACTTTTTACTTGTTGATGGGTAGAATCAAAAGTGTTTGTTAATTAGTAGTTCAAGAGGACTGCATAGGGACTAGTTTACTGCTTATACAGACATACCTCTGAAGTACTAACAGTGCTTTCAGATGCTCTTACAGACCTGAAAGCTCTCACATTTTCACTGAAGAATATTCAGTAAGGAGCTGCAAATGAGGGAAGATTCGCCTCATGTATCTACATAAATTTCTTGTACTACTCATGGTTGATAGAGTCCATGTTTTAGGAAGTGTTGTAATAACTGTTCATATGAATCAGATAGCTGTAATAAGTTACTTTCCCACTTTTAATCTTTTTTTTTTAACAGATGAAACTCAGACTAACCTTGCCAAGCACCTGTTGAAGACTGTCTGTACAGACATTACAAATCTTATTTTCAACTTCCTAGCATCTGATTCAATGATGACAACAGAAAATTATTCTGCCATCACAAGTGAGGTACGCAACTATCAGTTCCTTTTAGACAGTCTCAAATAGATCAGTGATACTTATTTAATATTTAATTGTCTTCTGTTTAAATATACCTACAGTTAAAGTAGTAATTCATATTGCAGATTATTTCCATTCTTCTCTCATACAGGTCAGGACCAAAATTTTAGGTAAATTGCCAGAGGACACCAAAGGTCCTTTAACTAAACTGCATACTTCTCTGAATGGCAAGGTAAAGTACTGCAGAATCTTTGAGTTCAGATTTTCTGTTCTGGTGATGCTATGCTAATAAACACCTGAGATACGTAGTGTAGTACATAACTGCTACTGCTGCTGTGAAGGCTGAAGGCAAAGTCATCTTTTGAATTCACGTAAGTCAGTGAGAGTGAGTACATTTTCATATCTGTAAATTTTAAGAGGTGAAAAGGTGATCTTGCATTTTGATACTGATAGTTACCTGTTTGCTTCCAGATGGAATCTAGTATATCTTTTTTTGTGTAGATGAGAAAAACAAAAGCTGAGAGAGAATCTGCAGTTTGAAGTGGTTGGTGTTTCTTGTGTTTTTTTTACTGAAGCTCCTGATTGTTCTCCCATATATTCCTTAACTAGTATTCCTGCGTATTTAAAAAATTAAAGAAACAGATTACAGCAGTGTAAGTATAAAAGGAATGTAATATATTACTTCTTATATGCAAAAGGCCTTGCTGATATGTTTTTTTCAGAAGAAAAATCTGTAAAGAATTTTGGAATGTATTCCTTTTTAATATTTCATTTTTAAGATTAATGGGTTAGAGTATAGCTTTTGTGTTTAAATATATGAACCATTGGAAGATGAATAAACTTAATTTTTATTAAGAACTTTTTTCTTTCTTTTCCATAGTTTATTCCAAGTGTATTCATTGTCATCTGTTCGGGTGATTAATTGTGAACAGTACTTAGCTTATTTTGAAACCTGCTAACACAGATTATTATTTTTTTTTTAATAGAGTTTAGAAGATTTCCTTTCATACCTTGATTCTGCAGCAGATATTTGTGATATTATGGTAAAAAAAGGAGACAAAAAGAAAGAAAGGTACCGTAATTTTATTTATTCTATATACGCTATATGAAATGTAGCTCTGTTACTGCATAAATGTCAGATGGTTAGTTTGGTAGCAGTCACGCAGAATGTGTAAGTAAGAGGCAGTATTTCTTTCCAAACTGTTTAACTGAAAAATACAAAGGCAGACAGCCCTAATTCCTTGGGAGAAGACAGAGAGGAGGGTTTGTATTTAGCTAACTTGCTTGGCTGACTGGTTGCTACAACATATCAGTTTAAGTTCACTAGGGAGCTTTCACTGAGCTACACCAGTGCTTGCTTTTTTTTTTTTTTCCTCTTATTGTGGAGTTTCACATCAAGAACTGGTCAATCAGAGGAGAAAATAGCATTATTAATGTTTAAAAAAAAAAGTTTTAGAGTCTATTTGAATTATTACAAGACAGAATGGAAAACATATTTTAATATAATCGATTCCTGTTCCTTAGGCAAGTCCTGTTTCAGCATAGACAAGCCCTGATTGAACAGCTAAAAGTGACAGAAGATCCAGCTCTTGTTCTGCACCTGACCTCAGTACTGTTGTTTCAGTTTTCAACTCACTGTATGCTTCATGCACCAGGAAGATCTGTTCCACAGATTATTAATTTCCTAAGTGGCAAGATCCCAGAGGTATTCCTTTCTAGCCTTTTAGTGGGAAAGTACATTTTTTCTATGACCAAATGTAAGAGTTGTGCCTTATACTAGCTGCTTCTGCTGCGTAAGACTGGCACCTTTGTTTTTCATGTCTAATCTTTACTTTATGTGCAGAATATGCAGTTTGTCTGATCTATATTGTAATTCAAGCATAGCATTTCAGGAATCTGTTTTCAATATTTTTTAATAAAATTAAAAATCCATCTGTACTGTAGCTTTAGTCTTTATTGGTAGAGTTAGCTATGCATTGTAGGATGTTAACAAATCACTGAAAATTCTTACAGCTCTCTCTTTTATCTAGAGCATGGTAGCTTTAGAACTTTTCTAATTCAGTTTTAGAAAAGATGTACCTCTTCAAAAATAAAAGGATTCAAATTCTGTATCTAATCTGACAAAATTGATGGTGTTTACTGACTGCATTGCTTTACTGCTTCTGTGGTTAATTGTCTTGTTCCTGCAGCATGGATGCACTTTCATGTTTCTGCCTCTCAGTTTCTCATAATTTAGGTTGCAAAATACCTTGATGGGAGTATATGTATCACTAACCTTCTTTATCCAAGAATGGCAGAATGCTTCTTTTAACATTTATTCTTCAGTTAATTAAAGGTTTGTGTACATTCTCCATAATGTTGACATTTCTTTCTGTTCCCTTTTTTTTCCCTCAGGATCAGCATTCTCTATTAGTCAAATACCAGGGATTAGTAGTGAAACAATTGATCAGTCAGACTAAGAAGACTGAACAGGGGGATGGTGACAAAACAGAAGAGGAGGAAGGAACAGATGCCATTCGGAAAGAACTGCAAGAAATTACTACTTCTGTCAAAGACCTTGTTCTCAGACCTAGAAAATCTTCTGTAACAGAGGAATAAAATGATTGAGTGCATCCACATCCATGATATAGTCAGAATTTATTTTGTTTATCCTGAGGGAAAGGATAGCAGAAAATGCTTGAAAAACTTTAATGTTTGGCTTCTAGCAAATCACAGCCAGGGAACACAGTTGTTGCGTGATGGTGACAAATAGAGTTTTGTTTATGTATTACTTACTGCATCATACATGTAACATACTTTATAATGCATTAGATGTAGATGTGACAGAGCACAACTGTGGACAATTTGGGTATGAAATTAGTGGTTTTTTAATCGACGACTTCATGTGAGGCCTCAAGAAATGGTTATTTTTCATATAACACTGTATTCTATTACATGCACAGGCATATAGTTTTGCTCTTCTGATTTGGATTTATAGCGATACAAGGATTGCATATAAGTGTATATAAGCCTATGTATCTTAATTTCAAAGACTAGCTTTGAAATGATAGTACTGTTATAAATGGTATACAAATGAAAGGCATTAGTGGATGTTTTCAGCTTCTGTTCACTAAACTGCAAGAATGAAAACACTGAGTACAAGTTTATATTCCTAAACTTAAGTGACCCAGTATTAATGAGAGTTTCTAAATGTACTGAAATCTTTCAAAAATCAGCACACTCATACTATTCATGTATTCTATTAACATCCATAATAGCAGCTCATTTAAAACTTCTAATTGGGACAGAGGAGGTGATACCCTTTTGCATTGATATTTTGGGGGTGGAGAAACCATTGTGCCTGCTGTATTTAACATACTATGTGTTATTCAGCAGTCTCGTTGAATTCTCAATCCAGTTCCCTTAGCAGTTTGAAGCACATGCTTGCATTCTGTCAGCTGCCTTGAGGGAACTTCTGGTATTCTGTTTACCCTGAGTTTCTTGAAAAGAATTTAAAAGTTAACTTTTAAGATTGTTCTACATAAACTTTATAGACTGAAATTTGTTTGTCTAATCTGAAATAGCTAAATATTGTAAAAGTGTTTCCCTCAATTTTTTACCTGCCTTATTTTCATGAGTACTTTGTTTTCAAGAAAGTAGAAGATGTGTAAAATAAATAAATTTGAGTTCTGCCACTACTTATGACATAATTCTTGCATGTCAAATACACTTCTAACTTATATTTAAGAGAAGATAGTTTTCAAACCAGAAATATTTTAGTTGTGTCAAATCCTTCTTAACTTTGTACTACTTCAATAATGCCCATTGATTTCATGTATGTAATTCCAGGTTTTTACATAAAATCAAATTTGAGTAGTATGACAAGAAATAGAATTGTTTTCACTGAAAATATTGTTCACCCATTCTTGCCAAAAGTCTTTGATGCTGAAAGAAAGCAAATAGTTTCTCTGCAAGTCCTACTTTGTTTAAATATTTGTTTTCCAGCAGTTCATGTATTCTATATGCTTAATCAAAATTATCTGCAAGCCTGAAATTGCAACAACAAAAAGTTGATGAGGCCAGGTGTGGAAACTCAGTGACAGATTAACCAAGGTTAAGTTAATTTTGACAAGGTAAAAATTTGAATTTTAAACATCTATAAAAGTACATAATCTTTAGCAATGTTCACATCATAATTCTGATCTTTTACCCATTGTAAGGCACAAAGAGTGTGCCAGTTGTAAGGCAGAAGCAAAGGTAGCTGTTTTTCTTTGGCTAGAGGCTTATCTTAGCTGACAATAAAGGACAGTGAGGAGTTAGAGATGAGAAATGTTCTGGCTGTTTAAGAAAAAGTTTGCCACTAAAATTCAGAGTTCTCTTCAGGCTGCTAAGAAGACACACAGGTGGGAAAAATATCCTTCCCAAATATTTTTGTTGTCTCTTAGATGTGGAAAATCAATCTTTAGTTTATGAAGTAGAAGTATCTTGAAAGAGAAGGAAAAGGAATATTCAGAATTTCCTGAATATTTTGCTAATTTGTGGTTTTTACCTCTCCCTATGAGAAATGTATGTGAGAGTAAGAGTATTCTAGTCTTAGAAGTCAGAGGTTCAGTTCACAAAGCAAAAGCACCTATTGGCATATCTGGGAAAATGAAAGGCAATACACAACATACAAATCAACACTATTACTTTGGCTTTAAGTATTTAGTGTAAGCCTCATGTCCTTCATCTATAGTATTTAAACACCACCATTATAGCTTCTTAAAGCTACGTGAATATATATATGTACATACATACAAACAAGTATTTCTAAACAGGCTTCTTATAGTCTCATTTGCTGCTATTCTCAGCAAATCAGAATTGGTGCATTAACCATGGGTAGAAAAATACCTTTTTCAGCAGTTTCCTGTCTTTTCCTTGTTTCTAAGTGGCAAAATGTGACTTTTGTAGCTGGTTATTTGCAGGTCTGCTGGAAATTAGCAAATTGTTGCTCTGTTGGAACTTGCAGCCTCCTTTCCTATTTTCTTGTTTTGCAACTTATTTAAAACAAAACTTGCCACAAGTTTCCAAATAATGGCATTGAGGTTTGTTTGGATTAATGCATCTTAACAGCCTGCTCAGATAAAGCTACAGGCTTTGTAGGCTCTTGAATAGGTTTCTTCTGAAATGATTGCTCTGTTTGTTTTGTTTTTTTTTTTTTAAACTAACAGTTACATTTTCCTTAGGCCAGGAAAATGGAAATTTCTACAAAATTGGGTAGCATTTTTTTTCGTTGTTGTTGGAATAGGAAGTTTAGTATTCTTGCAGAAAACAGGAGAGTGATTATACTGGGTCAGAACAAATGTCTGTGTAGCCCAGCATCATTTCTCCAGCAGTGGCCAGAAGTGGGCACCTAGGGAGGAATATAAGAATAAAGCATGTAGTGATTTTTCCCTTGAGTGCTTTTGGAGCCTCCAAATACAAGCTACTCGAACATTTTGAATGATGGTTGTACTTTAAACATAGCAAACGGTAATGATCTGAAGCTTTTGGATAAACAGGATACTTATGAGAGCAGGATTTCTTCTCTCTGCTGACCCAAATAACAACAAATTCAGTAAATGGTGAAGATGTTTTCTCAGGAAAACAGCTAAGAATTTGGTTATGTTTTTTTAGGAAAGGTTAAACATTTAAGCAAGGAATGATACCTTGTTTAAAAAAAAAGAAAAAAGAAAAAAAGAAAAAAAAAAAAGAAAATCTAAAGTTAGATGGGAAGAGCAAATTGAGAAGTTTAAAGAGAAACACCATTTGGTTTATGAACTCCCAAATCCTCAATGTGAAGAGGAAGCTAGGTCAAGACAGGTCACATCTGGGTTCAGACAACATAAGCTGCTTTCTATTTCAGGAAGTTCAGGAAAAGATGTGAGAGCTGTATGAGACATCATTTAACTGTGATGTGAAGAAGCAGTAGAATTTTTGTTCTCTTCAGTTGTACTCTATTTGCACCTGTTGGCAAAAATACTTTGTTTTAAATGCTTCTTCTGGCAAGTCTATTAACATAGCTATTATCTCTACAACTAGAAAAAATTAGAAAGGCTGGTCTTTGAAGTTTAAGGAAGGTAATATGGCTAGAGGAGGTTCCTGTACTTTTCATGCTTTCTGTAAAGAACCTACTGTGTTGGAATTATTTCTAAATGTCATTAGGTCTTTTGACAATTTGGATAATTGGAGTTTGGATAATATTTTTGTCTCGCTCTGACTTGTGGGCTTCAAAAGGTACTTGATCAAGAATTGTGCTTTCAGCTTTTTTTCTTTTGGGAAGTAAAGGCAAGAGGAAACTTCATGATTCTCTTTCTGGACTTACATTCAGGCCTAACTTGCTGCGTTCCTTCTCAATCTACAAAAATGGCAAGCTTGAAAAATCAGCATTGAAGTGCTTGGTATAAATAAAGCTTATAGTTTCTACAGTAGGAAGTAAGAGTTCAATCTAGTTTGAGTAGAAGATGAAATAAGCGTGTGCAGAGGTTTAACAGACCAGTCAGTCACAAATAGAAATGATGAATTTTTGGCAATAACAATCAAATGATCAGTCTTAATTGCAAGATACTACATAGATACAGGTAACCTCCAGAATGCATTGTTCAGATCTGCCAATTTTACCAAAGAACATAATACATCTTTGAAATGTTTAAATGCTTCCTTCTTTTTCCTGCCTGTGATACGAAGCAGTTCCCACCCACTTGACATTATAGACTAAATGATTCAGATACATTGGCTCCTGGTGGTGGAAAAATCTGCCTGGAGGTCAATAGTAGTTCATACCACAAGCAGCCATCCTTTTTTTTTTCACTCGGCTTAATTTCAGCCTGCTCTTTTAAATGGACACAATATTCTTACTTCCAGCTAAAATTGGTTAAAGTACTGCATAGAGTCTTACGTAAAGTATAAGCTTTTCTGTGTGCTCCATGTACGCAGTAGACTGTCTGCAAAACTTAGCTGGCCCCTCCTGTGTCCAAACAAAAAGAGATGACTGCAATTTGAAGTAGGCCAGAACTGAGAAATATTGAGGGATAGCCTAGACGAGGCCGTTACTGCCACGGATGGTAATGTCGTATGAGCAACTTCCTGCGTGCTGGAAGAGGGTAAGTTCTTCCAGCCCAGAAATTGCTTTAGTAGTGTCAGAGGAATTCAACTCGGTCCCCAAAAATCTTTCCTTTAATTGGAGAAGTCTTTCTCCCTGCTCCCCCCCCGCCCATTTCCTGTACGCAACAGTCATATGTTAGTGATCACGATTTTTCTGTTTCTCTTCTGAATTACAAGCCCAACTGAGGTCTTTTGGATTCATTCTGTGTAGACCACAGTGTAGCTGGGGATGAATGATGATCCCTTTTTTTTTTTTTTTCCCTTCTACTAAACAGTTTGGGGCTTGGGGGTTTTGATTCTTGATTTTTTTTAACAGAAGTGCCTTTTCCCTTTTGACAACTGTCTGAAATACGTTCCTTTAGGAACCTCCTACATGGTATGTATTTGCAAATTGTAAATACAGTATGTCAAAAAAAAAAAAGATTTGATTTAGTGGTGAGGCAGCTAGCTATTTGCATGTCATGAGGTCTCAGGGAAATAAACTGACCCTCAGCCTTCTTCCATCCAGCCAAATTCTGATGGGACCCTCAAATAGCTCTGGCAAAGTGTTCTGTTTCTTTTGGATTTGATGAATGCTTGTTTCTGTGAAGACGTGTAATTATTTCTTCCTTTATTTTGCTGCACCAGTTACCAGGAGAAGCAGCTTAAAACCAAATGTGAGTATTGAGGCTCTTTTCCATTATTCCTTTATATGATAACGTTTAGATGTGGTACTGTGCAAGGTAACTAATTTACCATTTTGAGAAATGAAGCAGGAGTGTTTTTCTTCAGACACAGAAATGCTAACTCACATGGCTACCGCTTCTTTAAATTATATGCAGAATTCTATACATATATAAAAACAAAATTTGATTTTGTGTACCAAAAGAGATACCACACTTTTTTCAGATGCAATAGTTTTCATTTTATAAATTGGCTCACTCATTAATGGAGGGGAAGATTGTTTGTGGTTTCCTTTGTAACGAGATGAGGATTATTGTTTACTCCACAAAACAAGCCAACAAAAAGAGTGTGCTGTTTCCTGTGATATTTGAATCATCATTTTTATCTCTTAGCAAGCTTTCATAGCTATTTGCTATTGCAAGAAAACTTTCTAAATAGTGCCTTTTCAGATAAGTCACTTGTTTCAATAGTCACAAATAAGATCATTGCCTAACATGGATTGTTCTTGCTTTTTCTCTGAAGTAAAACCAGTTTCCAAGCTGGTTCTTATAGCAATATTTAGACATTAGAGAAATCAAGTAGCATCTCACAATTCTATATCTATAAGATACTTTCTTTAATCTTTTATCTGTCACATTTTTATGATCATAATCTTGGTTTGGAATTTGAAGAGAAAGAGTGGAATTGAAAGGCTATACCACTGCTTACTGAAATTTTGCTGGAAATGTGTGCCTATATTGCAGAATTAAAAAAGAAATATGGGTAATAGGGTGGAAATATTCCTTAATTTAAAGTCTACATATATTAATTGTACTGATACGTGGTTTCATAATGGCAATTTTTTTGATAATGAGGTCAAAATTAAATTTGGATGAAACTATCAGTACTGAATTGAAACATTTCAATAATAGAAATGTTGAAAATATTTTCCTTCAACCGTCTCTGTTTTCAAAAGATCTGTTTTTATACCTGGAGCTGGACACAAAGTCTCCTATATTTAGAAAACCAGTTTCAGGTGCCTTTGTTGTTTGTGTTTAATATTTTCACCCATATTTTTCTTCCACTTCTGTGATGAGTTGACATTTCTAGAATATTCTAACAGAACAGAATGGATTTAATGTATTGTTATAACAGATTACTGATGGTCTTGCCATGCAATCTGATTGCAGTGCCACAAAAGTCACTTTGTTTCAAAGTTGTGTAATTGGTAGAAACTTAAGATGACATACTAACCTTCTTGCAGATTAAAGCAACATGAAAGCAAAAGCTGCTTGAAAGAGATTCTGGTCTGTTGTGACCTATGGTATCTCCAGGTTTTTTGCAGGCAGTTGTATTTTGCTAAGTGTTTATGTTTGGTTGGCTTTGTAAGATGTAAGTTCTGTGGGCCATATACCAATAAGCCCAGCTTAGTACATATCTTTTTTCCACGTCTGAGTTTCAATTCTCAAGGAAAAAAAAAAAAATTAAAACTTTCAGTATTGCCTAACCACGGACAGACAGAAAGAAATGTGAAAATCTTAACCAGTGTGCTTACTAATCTCAAGCCTAAAATCAGAGGGTAAAATCCTGACCTCGTTCAAATGAGCAGCCCTCCTGTCAACTAAACAAAGTCTAGGCTCTGTTCAGGCTTTTAGATCATCCAAGGAATAAAACTAAGCTTTTCTGCATGTTTCCCTGCCAGTTAAGTGTAAGATGATGTCTTTAGTCTAATTCTAGGATGTTCATAAAATTAATGATTTCCAGCTCAACTTTTCTATTAAAACCTCCAGAGTCCAAAGTTTGGAAATTGGAATGACGAAATGCTGCTGATATTCCATCAGTGCTCCTGCAGTGGAATTGACTCTTCTGGGAACAGGTTGTGCAGTTCTAGTTAGGAGGCTGTGGACTTCTAATTTCATATATTTATATTTTCCAGTAAAATGGAAGAGGGATGAAATAAGAACAGTTTTGTAGAAATACACAGACATTACTCCAAAAACACTGAATTAATATACTAAAAATAAGTTAATAAAATGCCATAACATAAAATTATGTAGCAGAGATGCATTGAGGGACCAAACTATTACAAAGGCTAACTAATTTCTCTTCGTTGCCTCTATAATAATGGCTAGATTAAGTTTCTGTTAGGAATCACCCTGGAGAGGAATTTTTCCCTCTCCTTTAACTATAAAAGTGTCTTGTCAATTAGCCTCAGTAGGTTTAGGTTAGCTTTTGTGAATACTCCCATTTTCCTCTGATATTGAACAGCATACATCAACTGTCATCCCCTCTTGTTTCCCTTTCCCAGACTAAGAGGGTTTTTTGATTTTACTTCATTCATGCTCATAGGTTACTTTCCTGCTCAGCCATGGTTGCCTTTGAGTTTAAATTTGTTCTAGGTCCATATATGAGGACTGGTAAACTCTTGCACATCTCAACATATTATGGATAAGGGATCTCAACAGGCTGCCCTCGTTTGTTGCTGGCCTCACACTTAGATGCTCTTATGACTCAGAACAATGCTTGTTTTCCTGTACCTGTCTTTGTGTACAGATAACAGAATTGATAGAAGGAGTGATGCTGGTGACAGAGCATGGCATAATTGTTGGCAGAACACACACATGGGAGGCCAGACCTTCAGCAAGATATTTTGTGCCTCGGTTCCCCATATGTAGAGCTGGGTTTGTTACACTGGGGAGGAAAAAAGGAGTGCCAAACCATGTTATCCAAGACTGAATGGAAAAAAAAAAAAAAAAAAAAGTTCACCGGGGGGTCCTTAGTAACTGGGAACTCTCTCAACCATTTGTTTAAGAATATTCATCATAAACTCGGAGTCATTAAGGACAGTTGCAAACTTCACAACTGGAACATTTTACTGCTTCAGCTAATTTCAGAAGTGCTTTTTACCCGTAGCACCGGAGGTTGACCACCTGGCAGCCTTCATACAACGCTTTTAACTATCCTGGGCCAGTGCCATGACTACAGCCTAATGAGCAGCCCCGCCAAATGGCAGAGCCATAATAACTGGCTGCTTGTCTTCCCACTGCTCCAGCTCTGCTCTCTGACCTTGAGCAAGCCAGTCACCTTACTTTGACAAGCACTAACCTTTTCTGTAGACAAGTATCTCACAACTGTATTTTAGGATTACTCTATTATCATTAGAAAATCATTCTGAAATCTTTGAAAGGAAGACTGTAAAATAATTCAGAGTATTAGGTTATAATTCTATTTATCAGAAGCCCACAACATTATTAGATTATAGACTAATATAGACTAATATAGACTACCAGGAGCACAATCTTCCTCCAGTGAGCTCTTCAAGTTTCTAATTCAGCCACATCATAATTCATTTATGTATTATAACGTGAAATTGTGGCATAATTCGAGTTTTGTGAATATCTGGATTTGGGATGCTATTTGCATGCAAAAAAAAGGAAAAAATTAGAGGAAAACTGTTTAATGCTGATCTTCTAGTTGTCAGTCTTTGTTTAATTTGCTGCTTGGAAATGAAAAGCATTGAGAAACATTTCAAACTAAAAGCTAAAAATGTTTGTTTGTTTGTTTGTTTTTTAAATGCAGTAACTGAATTCTTAGATGTATTTAATCACTGGCTTGCACTTTTTACTGAAAACATTTACCAAATTTAATGTAATTTAGCAAAAAGGGCTTGACCCGTATTTGTTCCTTAACAGTTTCGGCTGCTTCTTGTCACTCTCGCCCCCTCAGAGCAGAGCAGCCTTATCCCCCACAGCTGGTCAGTTGGGGGCTCTGAGCATCATCCCCTATTGAAACCGGTCGCCTCCTTTCCAGATTTGCTAAGATGGTTGCTTTTACTATTGCTAAGTGTCAGGCTTCACGTTATCACTTGAATAGATTTTAATGGTTTCAGTGGACTTACTGTTCCACAATATCCTTGAGCTGAATAACATGTTCTTAAAATGTTCCTAAATGTTAGAAAGGAATTTCTTCCTTCTTACTGTTTCCTCCAGCATTCTGAGAATTAACTGATGCTTTTTATTCCTTGTGATTTGTCTGAGTCAAATGTTTACTGTCTTAGGTGTTCAGATAATCTTTAACCTCAATTTTCCTTCAATCAAAATAGGGCAATCCCACACTGGAACCAGTTTTTAGATACTATGTATTTATAATCATAGAAAGAAATCCACTGTGAAAGTTATAGTGCCAAAAAAAAAAAAAAAAATAGGACCTTTTCATATGCCAGGACATTACAAAAATCCCAGCAGAGCAGTAACTGAAAGGTCAGTAACCTCACATCATAATAAAGAAAGACAGAATACCAAGATCTATTCATTTCAGGGTCTAATTTTAAATCATTGCCACTTTTAGGAAGATAGACTATGTTAAAATAGAAATAAATATGTCTAATGTCTGGCACAGAGATCTTAAGTCTTAAGGGAAATGTTAGGATACCTAGTCACATAACTGTTCTGATGTTCTGAAGACCTTATCTCCTAAGTAGGCAGAACAGGTAAAGTAAGAGGCATGCAGATTTCAAGTACATGGGAAAGACTGTCCGGTAGTCACTGGCAGGATGTGAACAAAACCCAGAGCTGAGACTTTCTGAGGACTGGTCAATGTTGCTGCTCATGGGATACAAGAATTGAAGTTAAAACAGAGTTGATGCCAAGATATACTCTAGCTTGTTTGGCAAGATGTTATCTACTCAACTGCTCAAGACTTGAGAAGTCTTCAATTAACATTTTTATTCTGTTTAATGTCTGATGCACAAAACCACATATCATAATAATAATCTATACTCAGTCCTAGTAACACTCTTTATTTTTCCTCCTTGTTAAAGGGCGAACAAGAAGTCACAAACCTCTGCTCCCAGCTTTCTCCTATCAGCCACTGCTAAAAGGGGTTCACTGCCTTGAAAGGCCCATAGTGAGCTGTCTTCTAGAACTGAGTTTTTACACTGAGAGTCATTTACCCTTTTGCTGTGTTGGAATGAAATGTGCTGGCTTACTATCAACAGTGAATGTCATAGATCCAAATATTTTATCTTTTTTCTTGAGCCCAAGGAGCAGCAGCCTGCACTTGATGCATCTGCATAGATAACTAGTAAGGTTTTCCAGCTTTACAGTATGTTTAAAATAAATACAGGGCAAAGAATTAAAGCAAGAAGTCACCACACCATAATTACAGATCTTCAGTGAAATGCACACACAGCCACATTTTACTGGTTTGTTTCTGTAAACCTGGTGCAAATGTTGAGACTTTGTAAGTGAATTGTGCCTAGCACTCCCCAGTAGATATGAGAACACCAACACTAGCATGCAGAGTTAAAAATCTAATCCAGAATATATTAAATCACCTAATTTAACATCCATGAATTGAGTGAAATTGTTCAGCTACATTAATTTACATACATATGCAAGGGTTTCAAGGGTCCTAAGAGAAGACAAATCACACGTTCATGGAACCCTTAGGGGGAAAGAGAAGGAAGTCAAGTCTACCTAAGAACATCCATAGTGTGTTTTCCTGGCAACCTTTTTCACCCTCTGTCTCGGTTGTATTCTATAACCAATTCATCACTTGAAAAGCAATACAATGCAAAGAGTAACAAATCTTTCAGGTTTTCTCCAACAGATTAGACCTTTTATCATCCATCCACCTAGCAGATACAATATATGCATATGTGTTTTAATCAGACTGTGTTATTTCATGCCTGCTTTCCAAAGAGATTGCAATTGTAGAAGATTGTTACTGCTAATGCTCACAGTTAGCAGTACAAGCCAACTACTCATTACAACTAATACACTGTGTGTTAGTAAAAGTCCAGAGTACGTAGACAGCCCTTGCTTTGAGATCAGGCTGTTAGAGGCTGTACTACTCAAAGTACTTGCCCATTCCTTCTCCACTTGATCCTGTCCCATGGGACTGCCCATCCTGAAGCCAACTTTCCCTTGGGAAGGTCCATGGAGGTACAACGTGGAGAGGAGACTGCCACAGCGACGGTCACCCACAGCAGCTCCTGTGTAGCATGAAGGGAGGCTGTATATGCTACACTTGCTGTTGCCAGCATTTCTTAGACTGTACGCAGCAGTGGCTTCACAAGCTGATCCATAGTCAGCTTCCCAGAGCTTGTCTGCAGAACCATGTCATCTCTGTTTTCAACACAAAGTTTGGTAAGAAGGTGACAGCCAAGACTGATGGAGCTCTGCAAGCAACAGAACTGGCTGTTCACTGGGTCTAAAAATGTGAATACCTGGGGAGAATGGTAATTGAGGTAGGGATCTTATGTACCGATACTCCTTACCAGTAGCCTTTGGTCTTCCTAAGCTGTAATGCCACCTAGCTCATAACAATCTTTTAACAGGGCTGAGATCAGAAATCTTTAGATTTGGTTCATTTTGATAAGGTGTCATATTTTTATTACAAAAGTGCTGCAGTTCAGTTTATTTTTTCCTCAGAAAACTAGGTCAGGTTGGCCCAGTACTGTTGGGAGAGAAAAGTAAAAGACTATGCTGCTGCTGCAGATGCTGTGTTACCACTTGGGGGTTTTATGTTTGGGATTTTTTTTTTTTTTTGGTCTTTTTTTTCTAAACAAAGTAATGAAAATCCTTTCCAATTTTAGCTTGCTTTAAAACATATCTGCTGCTGTTGCTCATCTTTTTCTTATTGCTCATTTTATTTCTTAAAGCAGTTCTAAAGTAGGTCACAGGCTTTTAAAGAACCCAGCTAGATAAAGTTGTAGTGTGTAGTGAGTCGTCGTTATTCTTTTGCAAGGATTTTAATTCATGTGCTATCCCTGTTCTCAAGAGACACAGCACTCTCCATCCTCCTTTCTGTCCCTGAACTAAAACGTGAGGGTGGGGGAAATCCAGCCTCTGCAGCTGGTGCATCTGCAAAGAAAAGATGTGGCCTATTTCTTTTTAAGATCTTGAAGGCTGCAATCAGCATCAATGCTGCCTACTGAAGCTCTGTTACCTCTTGTTAGTGAGAAGGCTGCTTCGCTTTATGGGCTGTGAGCACTCCACTCCCTGCATAGCACAGGCTTTATTGCCTATAGCTATTGCTTTCCCCAGGAAAGCTTTCAGTCCCAAAGACAAGCTTGTCACATTTTCAGGTAGATGTGTTCCTGCCCAGTAGTGTTAGTGTATTGTGAAGACGCTGCTGTTTTCTTGCTGGACTTTTGGCTTTAGTGCATTGTATAAAGAGGAATTTGGTGGGCTATTTCGGTGTGCAGATGCAGTTCTAGCAGAGTTCAGTAAAAAAGTGCTGCTCTTATTTGCACGCTGCAGATGAACTCACTGGCAGAAGTCTCAGATCAGGACTTCAGCACAACTTTCCATTTGTAACTTTCATTTTCTTTTTATTCAAGCACTTTTAAAGTACTTTCCACAATTAGGTGTTTGCAGGTGAGAGTGGAGGCAGGAAAGGGGACTGGAAAAAGCCAGGCTGAAAAGCTGGCGGGGAAGAATTTGTATTCACTGCCAGAGACAAGCTGTGGCCTCAGTTCTTATCCTGACCACTTCCGCCCCATATTATTAACTGTTCTTTTTCTCTTCCAAAAACAAGTACTGTAGTACTTGCTGGGTGGTGGGTTGATAGAAGGAAAATACATTAATATTTCCATTCAAGTACAGTATGTTATTTCCTTTCCACCATTTTAATTGAAGAAACTATCACCCAACACAAATGTCCTTTTCTACCAAATTTCTTATCTCAAACTGAGATGACTCTAACTCAGATTCCCATCTATTTTTCCTAGAATAAAACATACAGGTAGCTATAAAATTGCTTCTCCCAGTGAAATTTTCAACTTTCTATCAAAAATCAACAAGTAAGCTTTTACTGAAAGATTTTCTGTTGAGAATTTAAGATTCATTTTAGACCAATATCTTTCAGTCAGATTTCACTTTTCTGAATCCTACTTTTCCAAAACAAACTGACATTTTCTGTTAAGTTTTGTTTATTCACAAATATTTGCTACTAAAATACATCAAAATTAAAAGCAATAATAAAACTGTTAGAGCATTTTCGAACAAGCTTAGTGCAAAACTCCTTTTTTCTTCCAAAAATACCCCAATGCAATAACTTCTTAATTTATATTAGTTTTGGAAGCTTATAAATGCTCAAGTTTCAGAGCATGAATTTAAACCTCTAAAAGGGATTAGGAAACTTTCGTCATGAGCAGGTTGTTGCCTAGCCATCTTGTGCAGGGTTTCTAACATGTTCCTTAGGATGATTTTGCCTGCTGAACAGAAAAAAGATATGTACCCTTATAGTCATTTAGCATCACAAATTAGTTTTAGATCTGCTTCCCCTCCTGAGTTCTAGTAAGGAATATGTTTAGTGCAGATGTCAATTCTTTATTCCTCATTGTTCCACACAGGGCAGGGGCTGAGCAGTGGAGCTCAGCCTACGTTTCCTTCTGAGCCAAGTTGTCAAAATGGTCAAGGTGACTGAAGGCATCCAGACCTTCACATCTCTTCTGTAGCCTGGTCTGTATTAACATCAGCTGAAATTTAAAATAACTGGTGAAGAAAAGGAGTTTTTTCTTGCATCAGCCTGCAACAACCAAAATAACAAAATCTTCTTTACTGTGGTAAACCAGATACCGCAGACAAGCCAGTAAATCCTTTCCATCAAAAAGGGCCAAGGTTTGGGGCCATACTCAGCTCTAAATATCAGGCTGGTTGATAAAGGATATGTTGACCACATTTTACATGCAGTGACAACACAAAGTAATATCAATTTTCTTAATTTCACACATGGCCGGGACTTGACAATACTGGAAGTGATTTTTCTCTGCAGAAATGCTGAATCTACTGAAAATGTATTTTGTTTCTGTTTTTTGTTTGTTTGTTTTGACAAAAATTGCTTAGAATCACTAGTTTCCAGTTTGCTGTTTCCAAATTTGTGCAATTCCACCAAATGTATTTTAATTGAGAAAGATTTAGACTGTGCTTATCAGATTTGAAATATTAGGAAACATTGACATTAATGCTACTGAAGAACCTAATTGCTTCTATACTTTTTAAAATCCCATTTCTTGCTTGTCTTTGAAAATATCTTTCAAAATCTATGCTTCAAGGATATAGGCAGCAAAGCTCTAAACATGCCTTCAGCTTCAAGCATGTAAATATTCCAGCTGAAAGCAATTATATTCCTCATGTGTTTAGATTACATGCGTGTCTACTGGCTTACACATGGAATCACAACAAGTCATCTACAGGAGACCTTTATTCCTGTTATGGGAATGACCCCACTCCTGCTCAGATGCTTATAAGGGAACACTGAGGTTTCATGGACGGGTTTCCCTGCCCTCTTTTATCATTCAGCAGTGATAAACCTTTCTCTTTTCCATCACAGAATGGTTGAGGTGGGAAGGGACCTCTGGAGATCATCTAGTTCAGCCCCCTGCTCCAAGCAGGGACCCCTAGAGCTGGTTGCCCAGGACCATGTCCTGTTGGGTTTTGAACATTTCCAAGGAGGGAGACTCCACAACCTCTCTGGTAAACCTCTCCCAGAGCTGTCACCATCACAGTGAAAAAATGTTTTCTGGTATTCAGAGGGAACATCCCGTATTCCAATTTGCCCATTGCCTCTTGTCCTGGCACTGGGCACCACTGAAAAGAGCCTGGCTCTGTCCTCTTTACACCCTCCCTTCAGGTATTTATAGACATTGATAAGATGCCCCCTGAGCCTCCTCCTCTCCAGGCCAAACAGTCTCAGCTCTCTCAGCCTTTCCTCACCAGAGAGATGTTCCAGTCTCTCAGTCGTCTCTGTGGCCCTTCACTGGACTCTTTCCAGTATGTCTCTCTTGCACTGGGAGCCCAGAACTGGACACAGCACTCCAGGTGTGGCCTCACCACTGCTGAGTAGACATGAAGGATTCCCTCCTCTGACCTGCTGGCAATGCTATTCTTAATGTCCCNCTCACCAGAGAGATGTTCCAGTCTCTCAGTCGTCTCTGTGGCCCTTCACTGGACTCTTTCCAGTATGTCTCTCTTGCACTGGGAGCCCAGAACTGGACACAGCACTCCAGGTGTGGCCTCACCACTGCTGAGTAGACATGAAGGATTCCCTCCTCTGACCTGCTGGCAATGCTATTCTTAATGTCCCACAGGCTGCTGCCGTTGTTTTTACCTGCAAGGGCACACTGCTGGCTTGTGTTCAACCTGTTGTCTACCAGGACTCCCAGGTCCCTTTCTGCAGAGCTGCTTCCCAGCCAGTGACCTCCACCATGTCCTGGTGCCTGGGATTGTTCCTCCCCAGATGCAGGACTTTGCACTTCTCCTTGTTGAACTTCGTGATGTTCCGGGCAGCCCAATTCTCCAGCTTGTCAAGGACCCTCTGGATGGCAGCATGACCATCTGGTGTATCCACCACTCCTCCCAGTTTTATGTCATCTGCAAATTTGCTGCAAGTGTATTCTGTCCCATCATCCAGATCATTAATGAAGGTATTAAGTAGTGTAGGTCCCAGCGTCAGCCCCTGGGGTACACCACTAATGACATTACTTCAAACTTGCTCCTTTGATGTTGTACCTACTAATGATTTTTCATCCACATCTTAGGTTCATGACTGCTTTGCTGTTGGAGCTTGGGCAGCTGAAGCTAATCAACTTAAAACTGTCTAAATGTCTTTTAAGTATACAACTCACCAGCTAATTTGGGTATACTTCTTTAAATGGCCCTTTTGTGTCAGATGCAACCCTCAGACCTGTTTTATGGCTAAATGTATACAGTATGACTGAGAATACTGCCAGGATTCTACATGAAAAGGCACACTGATACACGACTGGAATATTTCATGGCATCATTCGATTCTGTAAATCTGACAGTAGCCATAAAGGGCTGAGATACACAGTGAACACAAGAGAAAATTCTGGCTGTACCAGACTGTGAAAACATGTAAAAAAAGTGCAGGTGAGAATGATTTCAGAAAAATAAAAGCAACAATCTAAGCCTTACCATTAACCCTACTTTTTTTCTTGAACGGCTGCTGTTGAAGATATTGACAGCGCCCAGGAATCTAAGCAGATAGAAAGGATTTGTGTTCCTGGGTAACAGCCTGGGAGAGACTTGAATCAATACTGAGCTCTCCACAGACAGTTTGCTTCTACTTAGGCACAGAGCAGCATTACTGAACAGCAACACTGATCACCAGCTAGGCTTTCTGTGTTCAAAATAGTAGTGCCAGTTCTGACTGGAATTGCTGGGAGCCAGTGTAATATTTGTATTAAATGATTAATTGCTCTCTCAGACTCTCACTTGTTGATAAGTTAAAAAACAAACAAACAAACAAACAAACAAACAAAAAAGCAGCTTTCAGCTATTACCTGTGATATGCTTATTTCTGAGCTCTAATTTCTCTGTACAGTGTGTTTACTGCGATGGTAATTCTTGATCTTTGATAGCAAGGCTCACAATAGAGGACAAATATCCTTCAGGAGAGAAACATACAGAGCCATTAATTTGAATTTTGCCAACTAAATCCCTCAGGCTGACCTCGGTAGCAAGTACAAGTGGTGTTGGACAAGCTGCGTGCTGCAGGTGAAATGTCTGGATGAATCTAAGGAAATACCTAGCTTGCTGTAGAAGCACGGGGGCAAGGCCATTGCAACCCACTCTGTAGCTAGCAAGGAGACTTTGAGATATGCAGGCTAGTCACGTCTCTTCTGCAAAAGAATTTCTGTATGTCTGCACAACAGCACACCCTTAGCCCAGGCATTTCCACTGCTCTGGTGTGCTTGTTTGAAGTTTGAGTAAGTAGTAAATTATTGCACTGGGACAAAGGAAGAATTTAGATGACTAACACCAATGTTTAAATTTGCATGGTGTAAACAAAGCAGACAGCAATACCAATTAAGGAGAAAATTGCACAATACTTGGGATACTCAATCCCCCCGTTAAGCCAGAGCTCTTGCCCTTTTTGCTCATGGTTGTGGGCTGCATAAACATGGTACGATGCAGTATGGTGTTGTTACTACATCAGCCTCTAAATGAGCTGCTTTGCCGAGACAGTCTACCCAATCTGTGTCACTGGTGGATCGTGAAGCACTGTAGTTATGCCAATACATCACAGCCCTGGTTAGCGTGGCCATCCTGGCTACTGAAAGCAGAACTTTGTCAGTGAGAGCTCTGCACCCGCTCAAATGCTTTCAGGACCTGACTTTGAGCTACTGTGCTGCGCCACTCAGATAAAACAGCTTGTTCAAAGCTAACATCTGTGTCTCTACTTTCCCGGAGGTACATGTTTTGACCTGATTTGTGCTGTATGCCCCTGGATCCTATTGCTTCTCTAGCCATTCTTAGAAGAGCAAATATTCTGATATTCTTAAACACTCAAATATAACATCAGGGTATCACTAGGAAAATTGCAGTTACTCTAAGGGAGGGAGGAGAGAAAGCAAGGGTATTGCCAATGTTTTGAAAATACAGCATCCATTTAATTGTCCTTGGTTTTTTGTGTGTGTTTATTGTTGTTGTTATTGTTTGTTTGTTTTTTTCTTTTGAGGGGTCAGGGTTTTGGTTTCAAACTAAGACAGGGGAGATTTAGGTTGGATATTAGGAGGAAGTTTTTCACTCAGAGGGTGGTGAGGCACTGGAACAGGTTGCCCAGAGAGGTTGTGGATGTCCCATCCCTGGAGGCATTCAAGGCCAGGCTGGATGTGGCGCTGGGCAGCCGGCTCTAGTAGTTGGCAACCCTGCCCAGAGCAGGAGGGTTGAAACTAGATGATCTTTAAGGTCCTTTTCAACCCATGCCGTTCTATGATTCCATGATTCTATGATTATTAGGTCTAGCCATAATAACGAAGCAAATTTCTAGGGGGTCGCAAGCATCCAGAGAAATCAAAAACTGTGATCTCTGAAATGAGGAAAATATTTTCTTGGAGAACACTGGTAAAAAAAGTCATTTATAAAATAATGGTATTGTTAGGAACTTTTCCTCATAATGATGTTGGCTTTATAATGTAGTTGTAACATTGAGTCACTGATGTATTTTGCAAATATATGTGATGAATTGTCCAGCACCTTTCACAAAAAAATAAAAATAAAAATAAAAAATAATAGGGAAAGTGAAATCAGCAAATACATGTTCCAAAAGCAAACTATGTTCCAAAATAAAAATATATACTTAACTGAAAATAAAAAAAGTGTCTGGGATAGCTTGCAGGGGTGTCCCCCTTGTAATAGATCAATTTGTTTTACTTATCCTTCATTGTTGCAACAATTTATTTTGCCATCATTTTTCTTTATTCATGCCTGTTTCAGAGACTAATGGAGAGCCTTGTTCCATTCCTTGTATGTTCTTAATGAAAAAGATGATGCACTTTAATGGCAGGCTTATTTAGATCACAAAATAATGCATTAAAATCACCACAAAGCAAAAGATATATCTTTACATGTATGCATAAAAGTACATACATAAGTGTGTTCATTCCCTTCTAAGTAGGATTAATGTTTCTATGCTTTTTATGTTTACATAACCTAAGGTGTATTAACACATTTATAGAGAATTATTAAGAGATACGGTAACATTATGGATGTACTTTTTAGGTCCAGTGAGAAACCAGCATTCCTTTCCTGATGGTTCCACATTTATCAGGTCTGGGTGGACTTGGCAAGCATTTCATTTTGTCCTTTTGTGCTAGAAGAATTCCAGTGCTCTGCATCTTATAGGAAACCATTTGACTCTACAGAAAGTCTCTAGCCTAATTTGTTGTAGCTAAATTCTATCTTAATCTGTTGGAACAGCAGGCAGACTAGCCAGCTCTGTTGTTTTATTTTCATCTGCTTTATAATTTATACCATGAGAGGCTGCTGCATTCTCAGATCTGACCCCAGGGACATCAGCTGCAATATCCTCACATCCTTGGCAACATCTCTCTGTGCCCCTAGGAGTATCTTAACGGTACAAATGGCATCGCTTATCTGTGCCTACTATCTACATAAGAAGCAGCTGTACTTTAGCTTTGCTCCAATCTAGATAACAAAATCATCTTTTCCCAAGGAATGAAGAAATGGCAGTCTGTCCCTGTGCCTAGGACACAAGTGAGCAGCTGGAATGCTGGAGTCAGCGTTTCATTCCATGAGAGTGAATAGCACCAGACCTCCAGAGATTTCTTAACTGACCTTCAAAACATGGAGTCTAGCTTCCAGCAAACTTAAAGTAAACATATTTCTCTAGAGATCAGGATCAAAGCACAAGAAAAACATTCTACTTAACTACGTGGTGCTTGTAACATTATTTACTTATTGGAGCAAGGGTAAGTGGAGCTGGGGGAGATGAGATTCACTTTTTTGTTGCATTGTCTTAAGGGTAAAAGTAGTTAACAGAGATTACCCAGACCTTTGCCACAGGATTTGCAAAAATTATCATTCTTTTTCATACCATCTCTGCTTCATACCCAAACATGGTCTTATTTCATCATGGTCAAACTCTGAAGAATTTTTCTGAAGAAAACTTTTGGCGACTTGAGTGCTTTACTAGAGGAGCAGCCTAAGAGTACCTCTGCCCTTGAATCTGGTCTTAAGGATACTCTTTTACTGTTCTCCAGAAATGACTGTCATCTGTAAAACAAGAGTAATAGGACTTTGTTCCCATATACATGTAGGTTTTAAGGAGTATAACTACATTACAGATTTGGAAGTTCTTAGCTATTAGAATAGCATGTCATAGAATCATGGAATCATAGAATGGCATGGGTTGAAAAGGACCTTAAAGATCATCTAGTTTCAACCCCCCTGCTCTGGGCAGAGTTGCCAACTACTAGAGCCGGCTGCCCAGCGCCACATCCAGCCTGGCCTTGAATGCCTCCAGGGATGGGGCATCCACAACCTCTCTGGGCAACCTGTTCCAGTGCCTCACCACCCTCTGAGTGAAAAACTTCCTCCTAATATCCAACCTAAATCTCCCCTGTCTTAGTTTGAAACCATTCCCCCTTGTCCTATCACTATCAACGTGTGTGAACAGACGTTCCCCCTCCTGTTTATACGCTCTCTTCAAGTACTGGAAGGCCGCAATGAGGTCTCCCCGGAGCCTTCTCTTCTCCAAGCTAAACAAGCCCAGTTCCCTCAACCTTTCTTCATGTCCTGTATGAGCACGTAACCTGAGCTTCCTGGAACAGATTGGCCTGGGGAAAAAAATCAAGAGAACCATCTTTTGAACAAAATTGTTCAGTATACAGAGTTTTCAGTAATGTGAAAACCTATTGCCATTTGTTAGAATGAAAAAACGGAAATGTATCTGCAGATATCTGAAGCTATTTGTTGATGAGCTTTGTGCAACAAAAACCACTATAAGTAACATGTAAGCTCTTCATACATGCCCTGTTAGGATTTTGCTGTCACCACTTTTAGGCTGAGATGAAACTCTGTTAGGAAGCTGAGGAACTGATTCAGCAGAGAGGAAATCGGAAAGGTAGTCTGGTCAGGGTTATCCTTAGAGGCAGTTCATAACTCTAACTCCCACAAAAAAAGGAATGAAAATTCCTCTGAAACCCAGTTTCAAGCCTGTCCTATGACCTTTGATACAGAGTCCAGTTAACCACAAGCATTCCTTCTTGACTGTCTCTATAACCACCAATTTAGAAGAATTCCCCAATACAGAATAAAATGAGCAAAACTTAACCTTGGTTTTAGTGACAATTAAATGTAGTGATCACACACTGAATTACTGCACTGTGACTGGTTTTTATATGTGTTGCGTAAATGTACAAGCTGATGGATGTCATTTTCTCTTATATGTCAGTTCATTCTTTGCACATTCAAAGCTCTGTTTGATCCTAAGGAAATGGAAGTCTAGATCCAAAACCTGTTATACTATTATCCCAAGGATATCACATATAATACATCTGTAATATTTTTAAGAAAGCACATGTTCCCAGTGATCTGAGTTACAGATTATTTGACTTCCTTACTACACCCTGTCTTGGCTAGCACTAAGATTTAGGGCAGTCAGAAAAACAGTAAATCAATTCAACTCCAAAGATTTTCAATTTACAGGAACAAGTTTTCCATAGCTTGTGCCAAATGAACAAGTCATTACTTTTGGTCTGAGATAAGCATTATAGCCTCTCTCCCTGCCACTTTTTCCATAGTCTTACTACAACCCCTCCAGGAATAGATTAATAAATTCCTGCCTTTATGCAATTAGTGCCAGTGGAGACCTCTAGTAATTGTTCCTTCTGATAGTTAAAACTATCATTTTGAATTACATCTCACAAAGCAGAAACCCAGAAGAAGTTAAATGCCTTTTTAAAGCTGAACCATGGGTATAAGATAGCCAGTGAATGTATAACAACAAGTATGAATGATTTATCCTAAATGGATTAGATGTAAGCTCTGTGGTGGTAAGTGCTCCCTCAAATCCTGTTTCTAATATGCTTCTCATCCTTGCTATCAAGCTTTGCATCTGATTAAGATAAACTAACTTGCGCCATTATTCAGTGTGCAAAGATTTCAGCTGCCCAAAGTCACTGATATGTAAGTATTTTGGAGACCTTCCCCAGTTGTTCTCAATCTAAAATTTATGATTGCTGGCACTGATTGCAGTGACACTCACTGATGAGTTTAATGAAGAGTGCAATCCAATGAGTTCAGCAGATGTTTCTGGGTTTGCTTCACTGGGAACTTTCTGGATTCTTTTTTCCTCATTCCCAGGAATCAAGACCCAATTTTAGCAAAGTGCTGATGATCCAACCAGCAACAAGATGACTGAAATAAGCCTTCATCTCCACAATCCTTAAAACATTCAGCACTGCAGATCTATAAGCAGCTAAAGTTTGGACACTTATCCAAGCCTCTTTAGCCTGAAAAACTGAAGGATGGGAAACTCATACAATTGGCTCTCAATAGATTTGTGGTATTTCCTGCACTTGTCTGGCACAGAAATATCATCCATCTCACAGTATTTTGGTTCTGCCAACAGGGAACCTGGAAATACAGAAACATATAAGAAAAAGCAATCTTTTCCAATAACAACAAGAGAAACCTACTTTGAGTTATCATTTTGCCTGGACTTTATTTAGTTTATTTCTTTTTATATTTTGGTCTTTTGCTACCCAGGGGTATTTTCATCACTCTAAGTTGTCACCAAATGTTAGCAGCACAGTTGGGATTATGCTAAAATATGGCCATAAAACTTGGAGTCCTTTGTCTTCCTTCTGTTTGTTTAGGTGTTTGTGTGGTTTGAAAATAAAGGAATGAGCAGAAAGACGGGAATGGCAAGGGAGAGCCAGGAAAACACCACAAAGTGCTTGCCACTTCTTTACAGCCTCTTAACTCCACAGTTGGTTTAATTTTTGAACTCTAGTTTCTCCCTCCATTCCCTGATACCTGGATAAAACATGCCTCACCATGCTCGTGATGTCAGCCGTATATATAGAATGTGAAGGCATCTTCGTTTTCAGATACCAGAGTTATCAGTATAAATACGATTCGACTAAGCCAAAGCAACCTTCTTGCTCCCCATTATTTAGGTAACACAATACATAGTATATGTCATTAAAGACTACCATTTTGTTGCAGAACAGCCCAGCATTAGAAATCCAGAGCACTGCAAAGGACTAAAAAACACCTATCCTAACTTTCACAGGTAATGCAGCATTGCTTATTATTTGGGCAAGCAAACCGTAATCCATTTAATTACATGATTTTTCCATCTTTCCAAATCACATGGAGAACCCACCAGAATGACCAGCAATCACACAGACTGTCATTACTGCCTGCAGTCACTTCGTGGAAGGAAGTATGCACTAAGGGAAGAAAATGCTTATTGTGTTACATGTTATGACAGCCTGTTTGCCAACCCCTGTGAAGAGTGCAAGCAACCTATTGAGTGTGATTCTAAGGTAAAGATTTAACTTCCTTGTTCTTTTGTTAACTTACACAAAAATCCCATTTCTTTAATGATGGATTCTATATCAGTCCCTCTGCATACTCCTATGCTGGTGAAGAAACTTAAGCCTAGTGGTTGTACACCTGTGTATAGCAGAGCTATTTTCCAAGAGTAAAAAAGCTCTGGGGCCAAAAATGAGGAAATCTGCACATACATATACCTCAAGCATATGTTAAGGCTGTGCTGTCTGCATGGACCACATCTGGATTCCATCCTTCACCTCTGCTCACTCACCAGCAGGAGATGATGCATAGTGCTTGAAAGACAGCAGGGTGCTGATGTAATTCAGTGGATCAGGTTGAGTGAAGATTTAGAATTTCTGAGAGACTTGCATTGGAAAAAATTTAATTCAACTATTGTATAAACTACTTAGACTGCAGGTGTTGATGTACGGATATCAAGCTGAAAAGAAACAATGCTTATAATTTGTATTTTATACCCTCTGTCTTTTGGAAATGAAGTATGTTTTCATTTTAACTTCCACTTTGCTTGTCTCTCAGACAAAGTGTGAGTGGAAGTGTTTCTGGACTTGGCTTTCCTTTCACCTCTCCCTTTTTTGAGAATATTAATTAATAACATGAAATCCTTTGTGGTCTTTGACAGGTTTTCCAGTATCCTGATTTTAATTTACAGCCTATACTCTTAACTTTGAATTTTAACTTCAGGTGAAACCTGTCAAAAACGCCTTGGTTTTGCTCAGTTCAGTATGTACTGCTCACCTTCTCCCCATGATCGTTTTGCCTATGTTCTTTTGAAATAAAAGAATCGTAGAATCATCTAGGATGGAAAAGACCTTCAAGATGACCAAGTCCAACCATCAACCTGGCCTACCAAGTTCCACCACTAAACCATGTTCCTTAGCACCACAAAGAATGCTGGGTCATAAAGATAATAAAATAAGCCTCTTAGGAGGTCTCCCTGGCCTATGTACTTCACAGTTCTCAAAGTACACTATCTGAGTACAGCTCAGTTCCATAAAGGAGTCATCAAAGGAAAACGCTAATTTGGATGATGATTGTTCTCAAACGCTCACCAGTGTTTTTCAACTGCAAACATGTATGTGCAGCTCCAGTCAGAGTCCCCTGGAGAATGTATGCTCTGAGCTCACTAACTCCACTTTTACAATTTAAAATTAAGTGGCAGGACAATATCAAAGATCATTAATAAAAAATCATGTCTTTGGACTGAGTGGAAGGAAAAATTGGTAGAAAAAAGTAGGGATAGCATGAAAGGAGGGCCACAGCATGAGAAGTGGCCCACAGAGGTCTACAGCTGTTTGTCCCACCTCTGCTAAGGTGCTAGAGCTTGGCTCTTCCTCTCCTTCTTACCCATTCTTTGCCTCAGGCTACTCTGGGGTGATAGCCCATTTTCTAAAAGGTTCGGAGTGCTAACTAAAGCAAATGAAAGTGGTAAGCACTCAGCACCTCCTAAAATGAAGCCTGGTATGTATTTCATTTCTCGTTTTAGCATTTTAAGGGGTGGGGAACTGACAAAGTAGAAAAATGAGATTGGCTTTGTGCCCTTTTGTGCTTCTTACTTATAAAGGAGATCTGGAAGGGTCTGGTTTATTTTTTAAAGATTATTATTATTTTTTTTTTGGTGGTGCATTTTTCCCTTGTTTTTTTAACCTTGGAAAAATAAAATCTGGTGTTTGCTCTTTTTTTGAATTCTTAGTGGAGGTCTCATACATATACTATTAGCTTTTTCATCTCCTAAGCCTGCTGAGTCTTAAACAAACATCTTACTGCCAGCTTTTTAGGAGGAGTTATATTAGGTGTAAACAAAAGCAATGATTTTTTAATACTCTTCCTAAGAATCATTTTGTTCTCAATTAATGAGATTTTAATTGCTTGCTCTCTGCAAAAATATGATGTTTCTTTAGTGTTATGTAGAGTCAGCTGGAAGAAAAAGTAGTAACATTAACAAATGCATGAAGTTCTATTTAAAAGTCTATAGAGAATACACTTCTTGTCAGGTGGCCTTTGCACATTAAAAATGTTTATTACTTGTTTCCCCTTGAAGGCCAACTGTAAAGATATATGGCGCATCTTCCAATATAAACATATCTCCAATGTTGTATATAGAAGGACAATTGCTCCAATTGCCTGTGCCAAAGCAGATCCTAATGGCCTATACAAGAGTTACAAAATCCCCTGACACAGAGGCTTTGAGCATTTACACTGCTTTTGAGCACACCTTCTTCTGGATGCAACTGTAATCTCTTCAAGTCACCATCGCAATGCTTTGCATTTTTCACTTTATTTCTGGGAGGAGCTGAGGGAAAATAACACTGTAAAGAAATGTCTTCATTAACATGGACTTACTCTCTCCAAGGATCTGGCCTACAAAGGCCGCCACTGGCATGAGAGGTGCTTCAACTGTGCCAAATGCAGTCGGTCTCTGGTGGAGAAACCATTTGCTGCCAAGGATGAGCTCTTGCTGTGTACTGAATGCTACTCTGATGAGTATTCATCCAAGTGTTTCCACTGCCAGAAGACCATTATGCCTGGTAAGACAACAGGGACCCTTCAGTGGAAAATGGAACTGTATTTTTAATTAAAATCACATCCTTGAATAACCTAGCTACAAAGTCCTTGACACTCAGAACAGCTTGCAGGTGACTGCTTCTCCCTCCTGTAGTGCCCTCCTGGCATTGAAGAGAGGCAAGGCAGACACCTCTGGTCTAGCACTGGCAGGGCTTATGAATCCTTATAAAGAATATTAGAGTTCAAAATAGAATAAAATGTGTTCCTGCTGAGTCCTTGATTCTGCTTGCAGTTCTTAGGAAGTGTATCCCACTGTGAGTGTAGGTAGACAAACAGAGCTCATTAGCGGGAGTGCAAGGCTAGACATCTGCATTTTGTCTGTCATGTTGGCAAGACCTTGAGTATCAGACCCGGCTCACATTCTTTATAAACCATTTCTTTCACACAGAAATATTTTTTGCTTAAACTGTCAAAACATGGTGTTCTGTGTTCAAATAATTATCAATAATTTCACTAAAAAAACACATACGGATGTGTTTACAACAGGTTTATTTCCTGCCAGCAACAACTTTGAAAATTCTGCACTTTCCACTGAACCGCTTCTTAGCTTTTGATAGCTTTTGTCCAAACCAGTAAAGCTAATGCAGCAGAGACGCTGCTTAAAGCTGCCTTTTCAGAGCATCTGGGAGAAGCAACAGCACTGTTTTGTATGTGGCAAAATGGAGAGTGGGTCCCAAACTTTTGGAACAGTGAACTACCCTTAATGCTTAAACCTTTTTACATTTCACGCATATAGCTTCAAATACCAGTGGCAAGCTATGTGCTATCGCCTCATGACTATTAGTTTGGAAACCTCTGGCCAAGGACATCAGTAAACTTACTAGTAACATAATTAATGAGTAGATTAATGCCAAACAATAAGATCCAGGCTGTGAGGAATTACTGTCTTAATATAAATACTAGGTTACTGATGTCCTGGTTTAACCTATAGCATTGATACAACCACGTACTTTTACAGTTGTATTTCTTTTTTTTTCATTGCAGGTAAAAGTTGTAGCAATATAGTTCTGTTCAGGTTAGGGGTGATATGTTGTTTAAATCTGATATATTGTCAAAAGAATATTTTTTAATAGACACACCTTACTAGATGTGACAAGAATAACACCAGAATATAGCGTTTTTTTTGCCTTATTGTCCTCTGGTGTATATCCACCTTGCAGATTTTGTCTTAGAGTCTAAGAGACTAAATCTTCACAGCGAGTGAGTGTAGGAATAACAGTGCAAATAGAGAACTGAAGTAATGTTAACCAGTTTCTACCTTGGTAATCATTGACTTCTTCCATTTCAGCTTGCTAGCTCTATGTTGAAAAGACCCTGTAGGCAAAGCTAGTGAATTTAGCCTTCTGATCGCTGGGTGGAAGCTGTAAACCCTTTATGTTGAATTGAGCCAGTAGTTTCTCTTTCCTCTAAACCCACAGTCCAGTAAACATGTATTCCAGGATTAATCAGTTATATCAGCAACTCTCTTCCTCCTGTGGAAAGGATGGTAAAGCACCTGGCACCTCTCTTTGCAGTCTGATGCTACTGGTATGGGAGGAAGCTATGGTGGAGAGTCACTGAAAGAATCATTCTCAGACATATGTGCATACCTTAGGCTTGCACATCTACATTAAGTTGTACAGTGCACCTCTACACAGTTTAAGAGCTATGAAACTCATCTAGCAGACATTTAACTAAGTGACTTTCTTTTGGGATTGCACCTGTCCTCGCACTGAGAGAAACTCTGAGCAACTGAAGTGTATCAGAGAGCAGTAATCCTAAAAGATTCATATAACTAAGGACTAAAAATCACAGCTTAGGCCACTTAGCATGTCTTTTGCTTGGTGACTGTATGGTACTGAATGTGTTTTTGAGATTAAATACATGCTTAGAAACTCTATGGCATTGAGGATAAGTGTTTTTGGGGGTAATCAATGCTGAGATAAAAGACTAAAATAAGAGTCTTTTTGACATTTAAAACTTCTGTTACAAGGCTGTATTTGGGAACATTGTTTGTGTTGACTTTGCAGGTTCCCGTAAAATGGAATTTAAGGGAAGTTCCTGGCACGAATCCTGTTTTGTTTGTCAGTATTGCCGGCAACCACTGGGGACAAAACCATTGATCACCAAAGACAATGAGAATTACTGCGTGCCTTGTTTTGAGAAGCAATTTGCTCACCATTGCTACTCTTGCAAAAAGGTAATCACAATGGAAAAATGAAAGCATTTCAGTGTGCTACCATGTTATTTTTGGTCAAGTCAAGACCAGATTGTCCAACAGCAAAAAGTATGCCAACAAGGACTCTCTATAATCTTTAAAGTTCAGGCTTAAAATAACCTCTGCAAATTCATACTTCCATTCCCATCTGGAGGTCTGAAATCTAGGTCTGCATCACAGAGAGAATATCAGCAGAGCACATGAATTCTTAGATTAGTTCTTTTCTGTAAAAAGCCAGAAGATAAAAAAAGGTTACATGTTGGAGCTTATGAGGACAAGTCACACAGCTGAATGAAAGTTCAGACTATATGCTTAGCAAGCTTTAACAAAGTAAGAACTTAATTTTTTATCCCTGTTTACTTACAGTTTTTGTCAACATAGAATGTTTTTAGTGCTTTAAAATGTTTTTCTAAAAGCAGATGTGAAGCAGGGGAAAATAATTTTGAAATCAACAACTATAGCATCTATTTGTAATTGCTGTTAGCTGCTTTTCAGGAGCACCTGGAGCTTGCTTTGTCTCTCTAACAGGTATTCATACCACCTGCTTTAAAGTATTTAATGTGGATGCTTAAATTAGAAGCCTATAGTCTTTTTTTCATCAGTAGAACTCTCAAGATATTTAGAAGAGCACCTGCTAGTATATAAACAGCTTAAGCTCCTACATCTGACCCCTGAGTTATATGGATGAAGTTAGAAGGCTTTAATACCTTCCTTTCTGTTTCAGTTTTCTAACAATAGAAGGGGAATACCAGTTAACTTTCCTAATTTATGGGAATGTTGGGTGTAAATTATGGAGATAAATAAACCGGAGATTGGGGTGTGTTTAGATAGCTTAGTAAAACAAGCTCTGGGAATAGCTTAGGTAATCAACTGAAAAGAGAGGTGCATTTGTAGCAAAAAATGGTGTGTCTCTACTTAGTGACTTGTTCACAGTAATTCAGGATCTGAGGGGATCAGTGCTGTATTTCTAAGTAATAGCCACCTCTGTGGAAGCCATTAATCCTTTTCCTGAGAGCAAAGTTATATCAAGATACTAGGTTTCCTAACACTGGAGAAATAAGATACAATGAGGGTGTCACACCACCTAGATTCAGATGCATAACAAAGATGCCCGGGCTCCTTAATGGGACAATATTGCTTATGGGGGAAGATGCTGGATCGTGCTAAATGTCTGGTGAACTGATAGGAAGAGCTGAGTCTTCCTTTTGCAATTGATATTAGACACTGAAAGCTAACTGTGACAGTGTTTGCCATCCCCCTGTAGTTAATATTGATATAAGCCTGATTATATTTGTAATAAATTTATTGGCCAAAACAAATACTTGTTGTTGTTGTTGTTATTAGTTGTGATTTTTAGCAAAGGTTGAAATTTTATAGAAAGGTGTGTAAAACCCCTCTTTCCTGATAACATCTGACCTTGCTCTGATAAACATGCTTCCCTTTACTTTTGTCAGATGTATTCATATGTGGAATAAGCCACGTAAGCTGAGAAAATTGTTCACAGTCTTACCTCTTTTTCTCTTGAAATGTATCAGACAGTAATCATGTTAAGTAATATTTAGTTGTGATACAAATCAAGAGTCCCACTGTTTCAACACCTGATGCTTCCCCTGTGATTACCAGAAAGCCTCATTTCAGATGAGCTTTTCTTTCTTCTGCCAAATACAAATAAATAAACTCATCCCTCCCTCATTTCTCATGTTTTAAAATTGTCTCTGGCTGATGAAAACACTCCTATTGCATTGTTCTGGTGTGATACTGCTCTCTAGGGAAATGTTTTAAGCTGCTTTTATGGCAGAATTTCATTTATTTTTTAGTACCTCTATTACTCTGGAGGCAAAAATGATTTTTTTAACTTCATCAAATAGCTTATAATTTCTAAATTTATGTAATGTTTAGCTATAAACTTCTATCTCTAACAAAACCTTTTAAGTTTTTCAAAACCTGCAGCCTGTTTTTTTTCTTTAGTTGTTAAACTTTAGGAAGTACCTCTAAATATTCCTGTGCCTCTATATCTAGCCATTAATTTGCATTAAATGATCACATGACAAATATATTCTGCTCCATATTTATTAGTGAAATTGAGGTTAACAACATTTATGTGAAATAATCAGGATTTGCTTCTTAAAAATTCTAGGAATGCAAACAGACTACATGCATACTAGCTAAAACAATTTTACTACATAAAATTGCATCAGTTCCCATAAATAAGAAGTGAGCTCAAAGAGATTGAATTGCTAAACTTGAGTCTTGAATTTTGTGCCAGAGAAAGACCATTTGAAATTTTGAGATTTTAATGGAAAGGCAAATAAGAGTTAGAAGTAGCCCTATAGTAGAATACTAAGAGAATCAGGAACCATTTAAATTTCTTATTGCCTGACATCACCCAGTATAATTCTTTATTTTTCTGAAACTGTATTTCCCAGGAAAACTTGGTGGTACCTTTATTTTTGTTTAATTAAGTTTCTCCAACTCTTTCTCCTCCTGTTCCAACTTCCTGTTCCAAGTATATTCATTCACTCACTCATTCACTCACTCATCCTATCATTCACTGTCATACATGTGTCCTGGCAGTAGAAACACCATCTTATAGCTCATTTTTACTTCTAGAGAAATTCCTTTATAAATTCTCTCAAAACTTCTCTGAAACCTACTCTTTACCACACATATGGAAGCCATAGAGCAACTGGAAATTTCCTTCTTCAGAAATAACCAGTGGAGAGTTGTGAGTGAGTTGCAGGGAATGGAAATTTAATGACACTGACAAACACTATTTTTTCTTCTTCTGATGCTGTAGATCTCCTTTTTGTTTCATTTCTGCTTCTTTACTGTCTCTTTCCTCCTACTTAAAATACTGTTTCAGTTTTGAGACAGCAAAATGTCAACTCCAGTTGGAGATTAGCCCATCATCAGTTCTATCAGCGCTGTCCGTCACTGAGAAATGTTGCACTGAGAGTGTGCCTGATGCTCAGCCTTTACCCACGTGTGATAGAAAAAACTCATAACAAGCTGACCTGTTTATTACAAACCATAAGGTTATTCTGTGATAGAAAATCAAGAATAACAAAACACTGCTGTGTTCAGATCAGCTGCAGTTAGTCAAGTTGATATTCCAGCTGAAAAACAATTTAGACGACCATACGGTCTCTCTCTTCACTTGTACATATTGGAAGAGAGAAAACAAGTGGAAGGACTTATGAAACACTTGATAATCCTTCATGATTCATGCCTTTGTTTTATTACTCTGTCCCTTTTTATCTATATGTTAGGTAATAACTTCTGGAGGAGTGACCTACCACGACCAGCCTTGGCATAAAGAATGCTTTGTGTGTGCTGCATGTAAAACTCAGCTGTCTGGACAAAGGTTTATTTCCAAAGATGAGTATCCATACTGTGTAGACTGTTTCAGCAAATTTTATGCTAAGAAGTGTGCTGCTTGCAAGAAACCTATTACAGGTGAGTCTTATCTTTTAGAAGGGACTAGACACTGAGGAATCATCAGTCTTCTTTCAAATCAGATCTTTACTTTCAAAAACAACATTAAAAACAATCCCATCATAATTAAAGACTGAGGGAGTTAGGAACTGGAGAGACCCGCTCTCTGTCAAATGTAACATGTCTTGCTAGGACATACTGATCCCATGTGTTCCCTGACGGCTGAGTTCTTTTATGTGCCAAACATTCTCTCATTGTTTGACTTAGCGCTTTATGCACTAAAAATCATCCCCAAGAATATAGGAAAAGGCATTTTTTGGCTCCTTTCAAATCAATACACACAAGTCCCTCGTGGCTGTAATTGGTTTGGCTTTGTTTTTAAATACAAATGTGATAAAATTGGACATGAATTAACTGCCTGCTGGTAAGGCACACCTGTCAAGTTAGAGAGCTTGCCAAACACAATAAAGCTCTACTGTATGCATCCCTGTGTACTTAAATGATTTATAATTAGACATATAGGTCATTAGTCTATGCTAGCTGAAGTTATCTGAGACCATTAGCTGGTGTTCTGCATTATAATTCTGTTATGCGTGGAGTCAACAGTTGAAAAGTACTGCCTGCCTGTTACAGGTGCATGGGGCATATGTAAGTAGACAAAGAAAATCATGAACCAAATTGGCATGATTTTACTCTCCTCCCCTGCTCCTCCAAGGAAAAAAACACAATGTTTTGTTTCAGATATTCATGCTAGGAACTCCATGATCTGGAAATTTCCCAAAGACACCATCTTGAAGAAACTTGGTGGAAATAATTAAATTTAACTCAGTATTGTATAGGAACTATATGTATCTACACATTGCAAATAGTTTTCATGAGAGTTTGTTGGGAACATCTGCAAACTTTAATGGACATTCTGATTGACCTGTTCTGTTCAGAGTTCATAATGGGATATGAAAACAATCAAGTGACTTACGCCTTTACTTAAAATATTCCTCACTATCTTGATGGTTTTGTCTATCTTAAAGTGTTTTGTTTTTTTTTTTTTTTTCAATTCAGCTAACAAAGGACTTTTCAGACTATGGATTTGTGTTCATTAATTTAATTGCCATATGAATAACAACATGATCACACATCAGAAAACAATCTGTTGCATTTCTGAAACATGCCCAGAAATACTGGATTCACATCTTTTTTCTCATAATCTCTTTCAGCTCTTGGAGGTGCTAAATTTATCTCATTTGAAGAGCGCCAGTGGCATGGGGAATGCTTTAACTGTGCAAAATGCTCTGTCTCATTGGTGGGCCAAGGATTCCTCACTAAACAAGATGATGTCCTTTGTCATGAGTGTGGCTCTGCTTCATAGTTCTGTAGAGAGCTGTACAGATGCATTATTCTCACTTTATAACCATGTGCTTTGTTACTCTCCAGTAAGAAAATAATCTAAAAGGTATACCACTCATTTAGTCATTCAAGTAACTTTCCAACAGCAGTTTAATTCTATCATAGTTCTGAACTGCTTGTTAAAATAAATAAATAAATAGCCACATACTGGCTAAGAAAACAGTGCAGAAAAGATTAGTATATATTTTAAATATAACTACAGTCTGTTTTTCTTGTAACACACTGCACTCTACTGTTAGAAACTTAAAAATTTACATTTCATCTCCCATGAACCAAGGAGTATGAAAAGTCTATATGGCATATGGCTAATAATAAGGCATTAGCACTGCTAACAAGGAGAATGTAGGTGTACACAAAGAGACACCAAGTCAGAGAAGTCCATTCCAGGGCCAGATAAAGGGAAAAAAGTTTTCTTTTTCTCTCCTTACTGAGATTGCTCCTCAGAAAAATAAAGTTTCCCATGAGCTTAGTCATCCAAAAAAACTGAGTGACAGGTCCTTTTCCAAAAGTGTTTAATTGTACTTATTTTTTTAGGCATAAATATTTTAGAACATAAATAAAGCCATATTTTGATCTACTGTAAGAGGTAAGGATCACCCAAGATTGGATAGTGCTAATGTACAGTTTCCTGTAGCTGATATGCCTTAAAACTCTGTCTCCATTGTCCTCACTAGTCCTTCAAATACACACTTAAAATACATTTTTTATTAGTAGAGGCAAGAACCAACTCACAGTTGTCCCTTTAAACTTGCACTTTTCCTCCCCACAAAACCCATTTGCCAGCAATCAAGACACTTGATGGCCTTGCCATTTTCACGCGGCTGTCTTTTATTCACAGTCTACTCCTTTTCTTGTAAATGCCTGCTTGTCTGTAGCAGGCTATAAGCTCTTCAGAGCCAACACCTGATTCATTTTGTCATGTGCCACATGCATTTGCCAATATTATGTCAAGAATTTATAATGTTGCCATTGCAAGCTAGGCAGTCCTTGCTTGTAGTACAAGGTATTAGTTTCCAGATAGCTGGCTTTGAGAAGGTTATACCTGCTTGCTGAGCTTCATTGCTCAATTGTCTATTATTAAAGGTCATCTAGAGCTGAGTTACAAGCATTTCTTCTCTTCCTTGTTCCACGCTGTATGTTACAATGGTCTGACTCATGTTGCAGTATCTCTACCAGGCCATGGTGAATGGTGCAGTGGTTCTGCACCACTCAGCACTGTTTTATTCCTCATCTCACATGTCTTAAAATCATACATTCTCCTTTAGACTCTGATGTTAAATGCTTACAGTTATTTGGCTGACTTGAGAGGGCTTTATTCATGTTGAAGACAGACACTACTTTAGGTAGAAAAGGGAGGAAAAAAAGAACATGTGAGCATAGGTAAGCCAGAGCTGAACTGAAGTGGCATAAAATCAATATGGATAATGACTGACCAACAACTACATAGCAGTCTGTTTTCCGGTCAATAAAATATTGAACTTTTGCTCTATGTGGTGTCATTTTTGTTTTTTCTGTTTCTTCTTTCATGACAACTTTTATTGGAGTTTGGAGTTCGATTGGTTTATGCCTTTTCATTTAATCCCAGATGCTTCCTTTTATATTTTCACATTGCACATGGCTGATACAGGTTCCTGGTAAGACTTGGATTCCCATAAATAGAAATAGGTTCCATTGCCTTAAAAAGAAAGAAAGAAAAAAAAAAGATAGATAGATAGATAGATAGATAGATAGATACTCTTTTATATACACTTATATACCATGTGTGGACACCCCCTCTACACACACACACATATAGTGGTCCACAACTATGTATGATGCTCTAAAAATGTGTAGTGAATTATTAGAAATTAACCCATTAGTAAATGTTAATGGTCTTAAATTTTTAAATGAAAATGATCAATCACCAAATGCAGCCATGTCTGTGGGGTATACCTTTTATTTTTGTTGTGTGAAATAACATTCAGCAAATTGCAAGAATGTGGTTCAGGCCCTTTGTTCAGTCTTGTCTGAGCAATGTTCTTGCTTAATTACAAAGTGACGCAGGAATTATCAGGCAAAGTCCTAAGACATGACAGAGTCACAGATCAGACACATTGATCACAATAATCCCAATCTTCTGGCTTCAACATTTGGGAAAATGAAATTCTGTTCTGACTCATCAACTAATTATATTTTTAGAAATACCAACTGAATTATTTATTTCTCCTGCAGTAAATACACTACAGTCAAATCTGAAACTAAGCATTTTCACTTCAGAGTAATAACAAGAAATAAATGTGATTGCTATAAATAGTTGGAATAAAAGTTATAGTAGATATTAGATTGATGTTTCCTAGTCTCTGTCACCAGCTACTGATGTCTAAACATAAATACAATGATACTCTGCACAATTTGGGTCACCTGTGCTCCTGATAGATGAAATCCAACTTGAATAGGAGCCAAGAAGGGCTCCTATTCTTGTGAATGAACCGTGTATCTCTGTGGAAGGTCGTAGATCACGGAGGGGAGTCTGTAAGTCAAGAGACTATATTTGGTTCAAGAACAAAGGAAATCAAACTTCTCATGATTGGAAACCGGAAATTGGAAGCCGGCTGCTACTAAGTAATGGTGAGGCTTGTAAGAGAGCCAGGATCCAAGGGGGGAAGGGCTATGCTGTCAGTTTTAAAGTGATGTTTGATCATTGTATTAAATGGCAGATATAACAAGAGATATAACATGAGTGCCTGGGATAGCAAAGCACTAGGCAAAATGAGCCAGATGGTCAGCTTCAGCTAACATTTGATTTACTGCAGGATAATCAGGGTACAGGCTCCAATGCAATTCAATTTTGTTTAATAAATCTCAGAGGATGGAAGTTTGAGGGATTTATTTTTTGGTAGGTCAATTTTTTTTAATGTTGTGCTTTTCTTTAACATTATACTGTTTTATTTTCAGATATACGTTCTTCCTCATGTATTAGCTGCCCAACTCTACAGTAATCACCTTGCTTTTGTTATGGTTAAGCCAAATTATCCCAAGGTACAATAGTGTCCCTGATGCCCTGATCACATGCTGCTGTACTCACTGCTGCCTCAGGGGAGCAGGAGGGAGGCTGCCATTCGGGACTAACTTCTAAAGAGTGAAGAAGGTGCCCTGTTACCACTCTCAACGCTTAAGGCTGAAGTTTAAGTTCTTCGATCACTGCGTAATCCTGAGAGAAAGCCCAGAAAGAACGTGCTTAAAATACACAGACAAGCCCTGCAGTATTATCACCAAGTGACCTTTCTCTACCCATATTTCCGAATGTCACATTTTTCACTCTGAGGCAAGCTCATGCAGTGAAAGGAAGTTGTCAGCCTTTCCCTGGACTACTACTTTTAAAATCCAGGCATGTTTTCAGCAGATGCTGCTGCAGACAATACACACAAGCTGTAGCTTAACTCTGGAACCCAGGATCATTTCCCAGTATTTCCAGGCCAAGGCACATGCTCCAGACCCATGTCTTACATTTAGGATGAAAACTAGACATCATCCATTCTCTTCTGCCCTTGTCCCCTGGTTTTCTGGAAAGAAGATATATGAGTCTAGACTGGGGAAGAACTATGGCTTAGTCTGGCCACATCAGTGATGTGGGTGTCACATCACAGTGTAGTTTTTCTGCAGTATTTCAGCACATGTGTGTTCAACTGGTTGTTGTAGCCTACCAGCGGATATTGTCCCAGGCCTTCTTGATGGTAAGAGTGGCTCAGTGCAGCCACAGGAGCATTAGAAGAGGAGCAGTAAGGTTTCACAAGATCTTCAGGACCTGTTTCCAATAGTTCATGGGCCCCATCATAACAGGAGGAGAGGTACCTGTTTAGACCCCATTGATTTGACCATCAGTTTCAGCACCTGGTCAAAGTTTTTGTGAATCACACTTGATTTAACAGAATGGATCTAGAGCAGCATATTGTATTTTAGGAAGACAAGTAAAAGCAATAGTGACATTTATACAATGACAGATATCAATAGCTGAAGGAAAGTGATGTTAACTGACTGCCTGAGTGGAAGCTGGGAGATCATTTCTGTAAACAAAAATGTTGGATAGAATTCAAGCCCATACCCAGAACAAACTTGCTTACAAATAAAGCAGGAATGCTGCAATAAATCCTCTACATTCTTGTTAATAATATCTCATAGAGAACGTATGTGTATGCCTGCATGCTTTTTCACCTTCAAATTGCCAAAACTTGAAAGGACTGAGTCACACGAAACCTGGCAACTTAAAACAAAGTACAAAACACCTAGCAAGGTTACAGACTACTACTTCTAAACAGAAGTTTCAGTTCATCATATTCAGATGTACAAGGTACAAGTACTTCGAGGTACAAGAGGGCATACCTTTGGAGGACAGATACGGCTGCACTTATTGTAGTGCAGGGGTGCTATCCAATTGGCAATAGATGGCTACAGCGGAAGGTCTAGGGATATCAGCTTTGGCCTGAATCATTAAGCTTTTCTTGGCTTGTTAGAGAGAACATGTGTCCAATAACATCCATTTCAATATTTCTGTAGACCTACATTTCTTCTCCTCTGGATTTATTGACAATGTAACTGGCCTCCATTTCCCCTAATGTCCTCTATTCAATAGTGCAGGGGACATCTGCCAATAACTACCTGTTTAAAGGAAATTGTTATTTGCAAGAATCATAAGAAAGAAAGAAAGAAAGAAAGAAAGAAAGAAAGAAAGAAAGAGAGAGAGAGAGAGAGAAAGAAAGAAAGAAAGAAAAAGAAAGAAAGAAAGAAAGAAAGAAAGAAAGAAAGAAAGAAAGAAAGAAAGAAAGAAAGAAAGAAAGAAAGAAAGAAAGAAAGGAGAAGGAGAAGGAGAAGGAGAAGGAGAAGGAGAAGGAGAAGGAGAAGGAGAAGGAGAAGGAGAAGGAGAAGGAGAAGGAGAAGGAGAAGGAAAGAAGCAAAGCAAAGAAAGGAAAAGCAAAGAAAGGAAAAGCAAAGCAAAGCAAAGCAAAGCAAAGCAAAGCAAAGCAAAGCAAAGCAAAGCAAAGCAAAGAAAAGAAAAGAAAAGAAAAGAAAAGAAAAGAAAAGAAAAGAAAAGAAAAGAAAAGAAAAGAAAAGAAAAGAAAAGAAAAGAAAAGAAAAGAAAAGAAAAGAAAAAAGACTCAAGGAATTGCTGAAACACATGGAGTGCCCCTGGTATAGGGTCATTCCAACTCCCTGCATCGGGTTCCTTCCCACATCCTTCATTTTTCAGCTGAGTTTTTATTGGGGCTCCTTGAAGATGAGGCCAGACAGGAACATCTCTTCAGCATAGCCACACAAATATCCACAATGGCTAGCAAATACATCACATAAGAAGCTGGATTTGCTCAGTGTAAAATCAGTGTCAGAAGGACAACCATTGTACAGCATTACTTCCAAGCTAACAAAGCCTATCTCTGTTTTGGATATAATGTACTGTCTGGTTTTATCAGCTTGTGCCTCTGCTGTAAGTCTTTTACTGTCCTCTCCAGTAAGATATTCAGGACTATAGATGCTCATCTCATTCGCTGCAGTATTTTTAGCACTACCTGAACTACGAGGTTTCTGCATATGAGAGGCTTCGTTACCACCACATTCCTGAGAAAAGGGAGCCATGAATCCCTTTCATGCTTAGTCTGTGTGAGGCTTTGAGGACACATCACATTAAAACAACAAACACTCCATTCCTGCCTATAGGCTGGGCACAGGTACAGAGGTAACTGCTAAAATACTCAGACAAGGTCCCTTGCCCTGCAAGCAAAGGAGCACAGTCTCGGGTATTTGAGGAACTGACTCAAGCAGAAAGCTACCTAGCAAAATCAAGAAAAAACAGAGCAGGTTTTGGGGGGTTCAGATGTTTTACTCAAGCACCTAAGCTCCTGCTCAAGTCACTTGCTATTGCTCGCCCAGCTGCTCACATCTTGGTAGTCCTCAGGTGCCTTCCCATAATTTCCATGCATTACCAGAAGAGCAGTTAGCTGGGGAAGAATCTCAGTCTGGCACAAAGGCCCAGTCTCAAACCTCTCCTGGGTGACTTACTAAATAGAACATTGCCCCAGCAGGAGGTAAAAAAATCCAAACAGACTTAGATAGTTGCTTATATTTGAACCCCACTGTTCAGCTTAGAATACTTTTGTAGTAAAGACTTACCTCAGGTAGACATATCCACAAGATCCTCATTTAGCCATGTCTGTCTTTAACTTAGACTTGGGGTCAGATTTTGCTAGAATAATTTTCAAAAAATAAAAAATAAAAATAATCTTTTCCACCTGAGCACAGACTAAAAAAAGTGCAAAATCGTGTAAACATTTTTATCCAGCTCTGATGAATTTCATTTTTTGTTGTTCTTGTTTCCCAAAGGAAAAAAAAAAAAAAAGTCTACTTATTCTTGCGAACAAGCTCTTTTTTTGTAATAAAAGCAATTCGAGCCCTTAGTCAAACATTTTCATTGGAAGGACTGCAATCAGAGTAGAAATTTATAGCTATGAAAGCAGATGGCCATAAAAGGTTGCTAATAGCACTTTCCTCAAGTAAGACAAAAATTGATAACAAATCTGTAACATAAATGGTAGCCCAGCATGTTCTCTGTGAGCCTGTGACAGAGCACCAACCTCAGGACACCAGTCTCCTGTTGGGGGCCATCTTGGAGAAGTGACAAGTTGGGTCACCTGAATATAACATTCCAAAGTTTTTAAACACTTGGATTTCTTTAACCTTTAACTTTTGAATTTCCTGGCTTTCTCATGACAGCTATCTTATTCCTTGTTAGCTTGGTTCTTTACTAATTGCTACAAAATCCTTATTGTACTCTTAACTCTTAACTCTTAACTCATTGGAAGGTAAACCCACCCTGACTGATTTTTTTATTTTTTTTGGACAATGTGTGTTACTGTTTACCAAGATCTTCAATTTAAAGTGTGTTTGCCTATAAAACACTCTCAAAGTTAAATGCTTTCAGCTGAGCTCTTTGCCAAGGTTTCTCAGGCCAGCTCCTGTTCTCCTCTTCCCCTTTTTCCTTTTCATCTCTGGAAGATTTCAATCAAAACTAGATTACCATTTCACAAAACAAAGCAAGTGAAAAAAACATGTAATATTTGCCCTATACTAAAGAACACTGAGCCTTTTCTTTGAGCAGGTCAGGTGTTTCACTTGATTTTGGCTCAAGAACTTAACTGACAACAAAAAGGGAAACTTTGTCTCATGAAGATGTCTCCTGCCATCCCTGCAAAGATCCACCTTGTCCAGTTAGATCTCTTCTGCATTAAGGAATTGCATACACATTTCCTGTGTGCAAATGTTTTCTGCAAAATTTCCTGCAAATGTGTGGTGCAGATTGGGGAGGAGGAGAACAAAGGGTCTTGGCAACATTATTAAATTACCCATACAGAATTGCCTTAGAATCATAGAATCATAGAAACACAAGGTTGGAAAGGACCTAGAAGATCATCTAGTCCAACCGTCATCCTATCACCAATACTACCCACTAAGCTACTAAGCCTTGGGGTTCACTTCTGCGATGCTGGGTAATTCATACAGCACCCGTGTACCCATCTCACCGTAGTGTGCCTGAGAGCATGCTGCCCACCTTGCACAACTGTTGCATACCCCCAGTACCCAGGAATTACACCAGAGGCATGCCTTGCTTGTACAAAGCCCCGTGCTTGATGAAATACACTTGTAAGCATTTTAGGTTGAGTACATATTTCAGGTCCTCAGCTGTAAAATGGAGATAACATTACTAACTGGACAAGGCCAGCCGCAGAGGAAAGCTCCCCGTCTTTGGAAAGGCATTCAACATAGAGCCATAGAGCAAACAGTGCTGAGAGGCCCAAACAGGACGATCCACTCTGCACAGATGATCGGGAATGGCTTCCCTAGAAAAACATCTCGGAGGCCATTTCACATAAAGGCTGTGAGTCTGCCTGCATATGCAGGAGAGCTGCACGGACAGCTCTAATTCTGGTATTTCCTCACCGGGATCAGAGACAAGCTCTGAAAAGCCTAACCAAAATTAGCCAGGATTAGTCGCTTTTATTCTCGTTTCATATTTTTGGAAAACCGCCAAAGCCTGCAAGGTTTGTCGAAAGAGGGATTTAGCAGGATTTCTGTCTTCTGCCCGTGCCTCGGCGGGGACAGGCGACCGGGGGCCCCTCCTGCCAACCCCCACTAGATGGCACATGCTCCTGTCCTACAACCACTCGCAGGAAAACCTGGCATTAACAGCCAAACTTCATAAACCATCGCAGCCACAAGCATCCGAACAAGTTGCCCTCACTTCTGAGGCAGGGGTGGGCTGCCTGGATGCAGGCTCGCTGTGTGTTTTGAGCGCGCTGCCCTGCAAATGCTGTGTTACTTATTTTGCAGATTTATGTGCTGCGGTCAGAGACGAGCATGGGAGGTGCGCGACACCCAACTGCCTTCCTCCCCTTAAGTGACCCCCACCGATTTCCGCAGAGCTGTTTCAGGAACATGGAGTTTTTTCCATCAGAAAGCAAACCGTGGGACTGTTTACTGCAGAGAAAAGATTCAGGCAGAACATAAGGTTGTGATACTGTTCTTTATGTGTGCCTAATTGGTTTTCATTACTGAAATTAAAGTCACCCTGTGTGACGAAAAGCAATGGTCAAGGGCAGAAATTCAGCTGCAACAGCAGCCTGACAGTTAAACAGCAATAACTTAAAGCTGCCAGAACTATTAAAGAGGAATTGAGGCTTAACATGATTCCTGCCTTGCTTCCCTTTTGCCCAGAGGCTCGAGTAGTCAGCTGCATTCCTGGTACAGAAACAGTTGTTTCCTCGTGGGAGGGAAGCAAAGTCACATCCCTGGTCCACCCCTCACACTTACTGACTTCCAGCGGGAGCCCTCAGCAAGCAGGGGTTTGTGCTCTGCAACAAACAGAAGACTCGCACCAAGCGAAGGTAGCCAGGAGGCCACTTTCTTACTGCCTAAAGCAAGAACATACCATCTAGCAGAACAGCACGAGCTTTCCTTTCAAACACGATATCCAACAGGCACTTAGTGCAATGGTAAAGACCGACAAAAATAGCCTGTCTCCTGCAATGGATGTGATGAAAAGCCATGCCACTGACACCAGTGCTTGTCTCCAGACACCCTGGAGCAGTCTGAGTTGCACAACCTAAATAGTAAGGGCCTCACTGTCCTGAAGAACTATGATAGGCTTCCTTTTGGGAGGCACAGAGAGGCTGCATGATCAAAATTAGGATTTACAGAAGTTATTGGGCTGAGTGGGGGAGTGTCTAAATTATCCAGAAGAAAATATTGCTGGGAAGGTTATAGGCTAAGTCACACCACTCACTTCAGACAGTTAGAGGACAGGAAAGCCACAAATGTCTCCTACTGAGATTCAAAGCTGTGAAAGCTCTACCACGATACTGAAGTGCTCTACCAAGTACTTCAAGCACACACGGTCCTGAGAGAAGGAAATTTGTGCATTACCACTCCGCCAGATGTGAGAGCTCAGCAGTGAGTGCACTCACCAGGAATGTCAAAAACCTAGCATCCACCTTATCCAGTTTGGGTTATTTGGTAATTTGTACATCCTGCACGCAAGCAAAGCGTCATGTTTCTGTCAAAGCAATTTTCATATGACATGGTATAATTAAATATTCATTGGCTCAAACATGCAAAAAGAGGTCTACCATCCATAGTCATGTTACTCAGCTGGGAAATCCTGAGTGTCCATTTGCAGCTGCAGCAGAGGAAAGCAGTCACTCTTTGGCTATATCAGCTCGCTCTAAAAGTCAGACACTGATTTGTCAGGATGCAGTTTTTCCAGAGGAAAGGCTGCTTCTGTAAGCGTTCAAAGGGCAGGGGCATTGTTAACCTCTCTATGCTCAAGACTGCACTACGGACATCCTGTACCATTACAACCACTTTCAGCATGGTGGTACACGGTCAGGGTTATTAATCAGTGTGTTGACTGCAGTATTCTGAGCAATTCACTTTGTTTTCTCAGAAAAGTAAACATAGGAAGCAAGATATTTAGTTCATTTTTAGCTGATAGTGTTATTTTACCAGTAACACTATGATTTCAAAAAATGTCTCTGATGGAAACCAGCATTCTCCTGAGGAGCAGTAGAGAAGTGGTTTTGCAGAGATGCTGTTGGACACCCAGAGACCGGGACAACAGCAAGCCAAGGGGCAGAGGGTCCCTTGATGGGAATAAAAGTGTCACAGCCTACTTCTGGCCAAACAACCCGAGAGCTACTTTTGCACCATGTTCCTATGGGCACTCTGGAGGTGGTGAATCATACATGTTATCAGGTAACTGGGAAACCTTTCAAACATGTCTGCTTTCTGCTTCTTGTTCTATGTGCCCAGATGGGATTTTAAATTACATAGAACAGAAACTGTCAAGAATAACTCTCAATCAGTGTATTCCAGGAGGAACGGCTAGGATAAGAAGGATTACTTCTACTCTATTGTAAGATTGGATAAAATAGAGATAGACGTCCTTAACAATATCTCTGGTGGGTACTAACATGGATATAACTAGTCACAGCTGAATGAAAACTTCTGAAATGCAAGGATATGGTGTAAGCAACTAAATAAAGACATAGTAATGGAAAAAATAAATCCAGTAAGAACTAACACAATGAGACAGAAAACAAATAAGTTTGTTATAGTTGGCTCCAGATTTACTGATCAGAATAATCTTTATAAGTATTAAAACAAAAGTATATGTTTAACTCTTCTGAATATCAAATAATAAACATGCACACAGCGTTCTAAGAGTGACAAGCATAGTAACAGAAAAGTGAAAGAAAGCAAACGAAATATAGGAAAATAGCAGTAATGGATCAATCAGTATTAACAGCAAAACTTCCTTATAGTAAAATGATGTAGCAGGTCAGTCATGGAAAGATGTTAAATCTAAAGACTTGTCATATGTATCAGGTATTAAATGGAGCAATCTCTTGAAAAAAAAAAAAAAAGAAGAAGAAGAAGAAAAGAAGTATCTAACAAGCAAAATACTTTAACCTATATAGCTATCAGTAATATTCGATTTTATTATCTACTGTATTGTCACAAAAGTCACTGGGTGACAAGTTAACAGAATAAAATGCAGTAACTTCAATGCATATTTTCCTATAAATCATATATATATTCATAAATACCTAGTATTTACATCACTTAGGCCACATACAGTAGAGTCTGTGTACATGCCTGTCATTATAATCCAGGGTAGCTATTATTTTCACTTGATGAAAGCATTTTGTGTTACCACACATATTTCCTTATCTTGTTAACTGGAGAGAATAGGTAAGTGTGTGTGCGCATTTATTTCTTACTTAACCCATAAATTTGTTCGTAAAAAAAGAAGGGTGCTTTTTTCCTTCTGTGAATCTATGGAAAGCAAATCCTTCAATTGTTTTAGTCCTGAGCCCAACAGAAATAGGACAAAATTTTAAAGAGTCTTTGGTTACCTTATGTTATGGCCATACTTACAGTTAAAAACTCAGTCCTCAGTGACACTGGAGTCGTGAAAAGTCAAGAGAGATCGTTGTGCACCTACACAGTTTAGGATAAGTGGCCTTTTTGTTCATGTACAGAAGATCTCAATGAGACAGCAATAACCTGTCTTACCTCACTGCATGAAAGTATGGCTAGTAAGGATGCAAGTAGCTCACACAGCTTCTCTGCAGTTATACAGCACAGAGAAGCCCAAAGGTTAACAAGACAGCTAAACAAGGCTATTTCTGATCCACCAGGTCACAGTCTTCTACTGTGCTCAAATGAATCTATAAAAAATATCTACTACTGAACCTACAGGTGCAGTCTGTTACACAGCGTGCACCAGCCACCTAGCAGCGATGAGTGCACCCATCCTGATCTGGTAATGCATAGCTCACAAAGCAGCTCAGCTCCCAGCCGTCCTACCCATCAAGCTTGTGCTGAACAAACCTTCCAAAGTTCATTCTCCAGTGAACTCAAAAACCTGTTTTGTCAGATCACGAAAGAGAGGTGGCTGCTCTGACAGATTTAATGGAAAACCAGAGCAAGTGGCTTTTACACTCTTCACATCATCCATCAGGAATGACCAGAATCTCACCTTTTAGCATTAAAAAAAAAAAAAAAAAAAACAGAAATGCAAGTCACTTGCCATTATGCTTTATAAATCAAAACTCACAAAAGAAAGCTGTTGAAAGAATGGTCTATTAGAGCTGGTTAAACGTTATTTGCATTGTATGTTTTCTAACACAGTAGTTTTCTCTCATACCACAGGAATCTGTAGTTCAGGTGCCATGCAGGCCAGCTAAGACACCCTCGCAAATCATTATATCCATCATTTATATCCAACCAACTGCAGCCAGCTCTCATTAGCTTCAGCAGTAAGTTCATCACAAAACATGTCTACTTCCTTGTAAACAATAAATATTCAATGTGACATACTTTTGCTATCTCTACATTTCTGGGGTTGAAAGTCAACTCTTGTGAAACAGAGTTGTTTCGTGTTCCCATGTGGTACTTGACAGACAGCCTGTCAGAGAAGCATATCACCCCAACACCATATATAATCTCAGGACATTGCCAGTTACCTGAAGGTTTACCACATGATGTTGTGTAAAGGAGAAATACTACCATGTTTCTCTTATTTCCCTACCAATTGTCATGTGAGCCACTAATTCATCATAGATACCAATATGACTTGGTAAGTAACATTACTGGTAACATTTACTATCTCTAATGACAAAATCAAGTAGAAAAACATCCTGAGCCAGGAGGTCCTGCTTTGCATTAAGGTAAGGTGCTAGTACTATGGACTAGGAACCCATCTCCCTTTGGGATCAAACTCTCATTGACAGTCTATCAGCACACCTAAGCTCCGTTTGTGTGTTCTGCTTGGGAAAGAAAAAATATAGTCTGGGGATGTCCTCAAAAACTGCAGACTTGTGGACAAGTCATGAGGACTACTGAAGGTCAAAAGAACTTCTACTTTAGGCCGGTCAGTATTGGACAGCTGGTCTGAGTTTGTTGGTTTATTTTTAAAGATCATTAGGAGTAAATGCCCATGAATCAGCTTAACATCTGGGATGGGAGAGGGAATGCTTTATTAGAACCCTCATAAGAGAGAAGATGAGGGGGACTTTTCTGACAATGATGCACCAAGCTGTGTGGTGTGGTCAACTCGATGGAGGGAAGGGATGCCATCTAGAGGGACCTGGACAGGCTTGAGAGGTGGGCCTGTGCAAACCTCATGAAGTTCAACAAGGCCAAGTGCAAGGTCCTGCATCTTGGTCAGAGCAATTCCAAGCACAAATACAAAAAGGATTGAGAGCAGCCCTGAGGAGAAGGACTTGGGGGTGTTGGTTGATGAAAAACTCAACATGAGCCAGCAGTATGCACTTGCAGCACAGAAAGCCAATTGTATCCTTGGCTGCATCAAAAGAAGTGTAACCAGCAGGTCAAGGGAGGTGATTCTCCCCCTCTACTCTGCTCTCTTGAGACTCCACATGGAGTACTGTGTTCAGCTCTGGGGTTCCCAACATAAAAAGGACATGGACCTGCTGGAGCAAGTCCAGAGGAGGGCCACAAGGATGATCAGAGGGCTGAAACACCTCTCCTACGAAGGCAAGCTAAGAGAGTTGGGGTTGTTCAGCCTAGAGAAGAGAAGGCTCTGGGGAGACCTTATAGCAGCCTTACAATACCTGAGGGGCGCCAACAGGAAAGCTGGAGAGGGTCTCTATCAGGGAGTATAGTGGTAGGACAAGGGGTAACAGTTTTAAACTAAAAAAGGGTAGATCTAGAATAGATATAAGGAAGAAATTATTTACTCTGAGGGTGGTGAGACACGGGACCAGGTTGCCCAGAGAAGCTGTGGATGCCCCATCCCTGGAGGTGTTCAAGGCCAGGTTGGATGGGGCTTTGAGCAACCTGGTCTAGTGGGAGGTGTCCCTGCCCATGGCAGGGGGTTGGAACTAGATGGTCTTTAAGATCCCTTCCAACCCAAACCATCCTGTGATTCTATGATTTAAAATTGGAATTATGTTCTTAAACACAGTTCTTTAACTGGGATTTTCCCTTTTTCATATCTGAGACATTGGGCTTTTATTTTTAAACTCCAGAAGCACAAATCTGTATTTAATGATATTTGGCAGTTTTTCAGTGCAGCACTTTACTTCACAGTGCTTTAGAAATATCAACCACATTTTAAAGGTACAGAATAACAGCTAAATAAATTGATTGACATATTTATAGAGTCATGAGCAGTTGGAAAGAGGGGAAAATAGGCACATAGCTGCAATTCTTTATTCTGTGGTGAAACAGAAGTCTCACCTTCATAAAAACTTCATCAAGCAACATAAACAAAACCAAAGCCTTTAGAAGCAACAGTGGAAATAGCACAAAATGCAAGAATACAGATGCCTTTACCATGTAGACAGTTACTGGAACTGGTATTGCTTGCTTTTGTTAATGACCTAGGTTACGGGACATAACATACCCCCAGCAAATACCAAATCAGAGGAGGAAGTTAATATGAATTATGGCTTAGTTGCTGTTCAGAGAGTCTAGATGGGCTGGAGAAATGGGACAACAGGAATCTCATGAAATTTAACAAAGGCACATGCAGAATAGGCCAGAACAACTGCTTGCACTAGTACAGGCTGATGAACGCTGACGAGACTCTGTCTTTGTAGAAATAAACCTGTGGGTCCTGGTGGACAACAAGCTGAATGTGAGCCAGCAATACAGCCTTGCAGGGAAGAAGAGCAAACACATCTCGCCCTCTGTTAGGAAGAGCACTACCAGCGGGTAAAGGTATGTACTGTTTGCTCTCAGCCCTTGTGATACTGCACCCAGAGTCCTGCAGCACCCCTCTTATACTCCAAGGTTTTGGGCTTCAGAATGAAAGAGAGACCTTGCTAATCTGGTGCCAATTCAGCAGGCAGTGGTCATGGGCTGGAGCGCTTGTCCCATGGGGAGAGGCTGGTGGAGCTGGGATTGTTCAGCCTGGCAAAGAGACAGCAAAGATTTCACTGCTGCCTACAGTCACCTAAAGGCAGGGTGTACAGAAGACTGAACCAAACTCTTCTCAGAGTGACAGGATCAAATGCAGAGTGACAGGATCAAAGGCAGTGGGCATGTTGCAATAAGAGAAACTCAATCTGTGTATGAATTTTGTTTGTTTACCATGATGGCAGTCAAACCCTGGTGCAGGCTGCCCCTTAGAGGCTGTGGAGCCTCCACCCCTGGAGGTGCTCAGATCTCAACTGGGCAGAGCCCTGAGCAACGTGCTTTACTTGGCCCTGCTCTGAGCAGGGTGTTGGACTGGACAAGTTCTGGAGAGCCCTTCCAACTCTGCATCTGTTAGTAATCTGATGATCTTCACAGAATCCTTTCGAGGCACACATCAAACCACAGAGGCTGAGGGAGACCACGTGAAACACGATGGTGATATATTTGGAGTCAACATTGCTTCACGGTCGTTCTGAAATAGTCACAAACATGCAATTAATTAAACATGCAATTATAGCAGTAGCAACTGCAAAGGAGTTTGAGTCTCCTACTAAAAACTTTATGTGAACTTTAATCATGCCTCCAAGTGGAAAAAAAGAAAAAAAAGAAAGAAGAAAAAAGACACACAACGTGGTAACAGGAGATGAACCCCAACTCAAATGATTAAAAAGGTCCAAATATTTTCTACCCAGTGGTAATGTTGTCATATTCTCCTAGATTATACTCATGACACCACTGTAATTAGCCCTTAAGCATAACCTCTTGACATTGGTAATTTCAACAATTTTTAATTACAGCCAGTTATGAAACTTCTCTAATTAGACACAGTTATGTTACATTATTTTCTAACAAGCCCATACTTCATAACCACCCACTAAGGTGTGTACAACAAGCTGCACTAGGACAAAGAGAACTCCACTGGAAGGCCTACCTATTCATCACATGCTTGGAGCATAAGTTACTTTTAAGTAACTCCAGGCTCCAAATATAAGCTCTCCTTGCCTGGCTAAAAAGAGTACAAAAGGTGAAATTACAGGTAATATAAAACCGTTGGCTAGAAGTTATAATATTGTACAAAAGTTGGGTGGATTTTGAGGAGTTTATTACTTCACTCTTGGATTTTGCACTGCTTTGCAGCACAACTATTGAGCTGATACTTTAGAAGTGCCAGCAGAGTTTGCAATGATATATTGTCCGTCTGTAACAGTAAAACATGCCCACAGACAAACCAACGCACTTCATAAAAAAGATTTATTATCCTTCAAAATGATGATATTGCTAACACATTCCAACTTGTTGCAAAAGCCTTTTTCTAACCCTCCTCCTCAGAGGAACATATCCTAATATATTCCAAAAGCAAAAGCTTTTGGAGGAGGAAAAAAAAAAAAAAAAAAGTATTATTTTCTAAACAGATTTTTTGAGCAGGTTGTTAGGGGGAGATTTTGGTGGCTGGCTCACCACATTGAATGCACTTAATTCTGAAATAAACAGCTACGGGAGTCAGATACATTCTGCAATTTGCCAGCTATGAAGTAAGTCAGTAGTGCACAGATACAGCAGTTTGTGTCCCCGACCAACCTTCATCCACACTTGCTGTGGCACTGAGTAGACCTTTGCACATGAGACAGCACTCCTACATCTGTGTGGTGGAGCAACAGATTCCTGCCACTCTGGAGAGCTGCGCCTCGCTGCATTTGGCTGAGAGGAGGAAGGAAGCCCAAGGTCTGGAACGGGCCACATCAGAGCAGGAGTGTAGTCACTGGACAGGAAGATGCTGGAAATGGCATGGAAAGACTTCAACACCCTCCCTCCACTCCAAGAAAAAAATAATAATATCTCATAATGGTTAGGATATAGGATAAGGGAGAAAGGATAGAAGAAAATGTTTCAGAAATACGAATGAGGTAGAGACTGGCAACACAAACTCAAAATGTGGACTGGAAAAAAGACATTTCCCACATACAAAACAAATAACAACTTCACATAATGGACTCAGTCTTTAAAAAGAAAAAATAAATAAAACTCATCCCTACTTCTTACCAAAACTCCCTCAAATCCATCTGAAAGGAGAAAATACATTAAGCCCTCTCAAAGGCTTAAGGGAGTAGAGAGGGAGGAGAGGAAAGGAGAGCAAAAGCCCACATCCAACAGAAGCAGTCAGTGACCCTCAGCTACACCTACATCCTCAGATGGCTTACCAGGGGATGTTACTCAACAAGTGCATCAACAGCTACCTTAATGGTAGCTCTTTTCTTCTCCTGCTCCTCCTACTCAGCAATTTTGCTTTTTCTCTCTCTTTTTTGAAAAGTGACAATAGCCACCTAAGTAGTGAAACAGTTCAAGTACAAAAGGACTTTACATGCTTAGAATTGGCAGCACAAAATGGTCAGGTCATAGATGGCTTCATCCCGGAGTGTGTATAATCTTAATAGTACTGAGACTCAGGGGGGAAAAAAAAAAAAAAATCTGTTAGATTTGATGACCAGTTAAGCTCTTCTTTTCTACCCCATTTGTTGATTTAGGATTTACCAGAATAGTAGGTGAAAGGGAATGGAAGAATTACTTTACTTCTTTTGGTCAGCCAGAACAAGCCAAACACTGTCACAGCGCTGGCGGTGGCAATGCACCAATCTAACTCTTTGAGAAGTTTCAGAACTTGTTCGTAAATCTTTATTTTAAAAAATAAACAATGGCTACTCTATACGTTCCTAAAAAGAAAGTATAAGAACTAAGATTGTTTTCCATAAAGAGTATTCATCCAAATGTCAACAAGAATTAATCAATTTCATTCTAATATCCTGGTAATATTTATTTCCATTTCAAAATACAGGTGGAATGTTTAGTTTGCTTTTTATTTGTCCCAGACTACAAGAACATTTTTACCTGGAAGTTGTGTATGAGAGCTATGACTGATGAGGTTTGGGGTTTGAAGACACTATTAGCTCTCTATCTGAACATCCACCTTTCTTCTTGTGGTTACTGCAGCTAAGCTGCAGGCATCCTGGACAGTGCAGAGAGGTTTGCTCTAAGAGACAGTGCTGTGATCTGGAAGCACCAGTGATTTTGCCGGAGGAAGCACCAGCACTGATCACAGCCATCTTCCGCTCAGACAGCAATATTTTCCAGAACCTTCCTGTTATGTCTTCTGCTGTGCCCCAAACACAGGTTATGACAGCAAAGCTTTGACAAATCTAATCAGTGAATGTTATACAACAGCCTGCCAATAGACGGGATTAACCATTTCCTCCTGTAGCTTGTTCCAGATATATCTCAGAGGTAGCAGTCTCCCACTGTAGACATCTAATTCAGTCAGTTTGGGGCTGATTTTCTTATGGGTAGCATTGAGAAAGGCAGGAGTACATGACCCTCAACAAGCTGTGCTCAAAGCCCAGGTTTTGAGAAATGGCTTCCGTGTAGTCAGCCCAGCTGCAATCAGTTTTCTGCCAGACAGCCTGACTCTGACCTGGATTAATCATTGTGCATATGTTTTTGGTCTTATACAGCAAGTGTGAACATGCTGGCAGCTGTCTTTTGATCCTCTTTTATAGGTGGTATTAGACCTTGCAGACTGATGCATTACTTTCCCATTTTTTTAAAACCTTTTGCTCCTATAGACACGTGCAAAGCTTGTAAGGTGCCATTCAGTTCAGATATACATTTATGCTAGCTATTTTAAACCCCCTGAGTCCATCTCCAACTTCAAAGCTAAACCAGGAAAAATGCTTCTGTGCTGAACTTAATCTATAGCCTCTCCTCTCCAAAATGTTTACATGCATACATACGTGCACATGCACAACGTAGGGCAATGTATTTTCAAGAGCTGCTGCTGCAAAGTTAACTCAGCCAACATCATCTAAAATGATACTGGTATCCTTGGATAATAAAAATTTGTTTAACACCACTAAAACTGAAGCTATGCCAGTCGGAGTCAAATAACATTGACACTTTTTTCTTCCATATTGAAACTTTTCAGTTTTGTTTCTACTGATATACAAGGGTTAGCCCTCTCTATTATCTGCTCAGGGAAACCTTACCCTGAATGGTACCTCCAGCGCGTTCCGTTGGTTTGTGTTCCAACATATTTAGTATAACCTTTCAGACAGTGATTCAGCAAGGCAATGTAACTTTCCAGATTTATTTGATCTGTATCTTTGAAGCAAATAGTTAAGCTGCCTGTCTCAGAAGGAAAATAAAGCACTTGAACTCTTGCCTCGGTCCTAATTTAGAGTTCTGTTTGCATGTTTGTTTTAGCATCTTCTGGGAACATTCTGTCTCCTCAAGAGCTATTCCACCAACATAGAAACACAATTTGATTGCTTTTTTTTTTTTTTCAGAAGCTTTGTCAACTTAATTTTCTCTTAAATATGCAAAATGCAAGGATATAAATTATGCTTGGCATTATAAATGCATATGGCCAGAAATAGAGAATCTCAGCAAATGTTATGCTGCCACTGTATGTGAATAGAGTATTTGGCCACTAAATGGGATGTCAGCTTGAGGTTTTTTAGAAACGCTTGAAGAAGTCCACTTTTCACCTCCCTAATCATTTTCTCCAAACAACCTAATACCTGTAAGACATAATAACTAAGCGCAAGCTCACATTTTTATGAGCTTCTTGCTTTTGCATGGTTGAGTGTTAATCATGCCTCATTGAAGTTAATGTTATTCAACCTTCTTAAATTACTGCTACAGGAAGGCAAAGGGGGCAGTTCTTCGGGTTTTGACAGTCTGATCAATAGGTAGAAAGTCAACTTTTAAGTTTTTCAGTTACATTATAGTCGTGTCAGTGTATTTTATAGCATGCAAGAGGTTTGTCCCTATTGACGTTATGGGCACAGCAAACATCTGTCAGGACTGGCCCAGAGAAGCATTGTTCTGCATACCCTAACATATTTTTCACACTGCAGAATCACATAAAACCTCACTATAGGGAGAGCCAGTTACACAAACACATAGGAGAAAATAATTTATCACCTAAGGCTTGAACTTCAAACAAGAAGCTGCTTGTGATAAACAAGCTGGGATAGAAGTACAAGAGGGTTGACTGAAAAATGGGAAAAGCTATAAAATAAGTCCATTTTGGACCACGGTAGCATGTTTGTATTAGATGTTCTTGGATGTCATCCTCAGGGTAATCTCAGTGATAGCCTGTCAATATGAGATCCTTGCTTTACAGCCATGCCACCCTCAGAGTCTGATCCATACCAGCCCAGCACACCAATACTGTATTTACACTACTGCACCAGAGCCAATATAGTTTTAATCACTTATTTTCTCATTGCTGAGCAACACTTACTAGTCTCTTGAAGTTAATGCTAATTCTGGAGTAATAAAATAAGTAAAAAGCAGTTAAGCCCTCTCTATTATGCTGTAAGAACCAGCTTAAGCAAACTCAGCACACAATGTCTTCTTTTCAGCTGGTGAATAAAGAATACTCATGTGCAAGATAATGGTAAAGTGGGATGCAATAGAAAGTTGGATTATTTCACGGGCAGCAAATTTCCTTTGCAACAAAGCACAGCTGGCTTTCACTCAGTGATACTCTGGCTTATGCTGAGTTCCACAAAAATCAGAAACCTGATCAAGTATCACATACCAAGAATCAAGTGACAGATTTCCGTGGAGCGGATGGCAACAACAATGCGTACCCATGGAAAAAGCCAGCTGAAGTAGCAGCTGCTATTGTGAGTGCTGGGGGAGGAGATGAAGGGGAGGTTTGCAACATAAACATCTCTTTCAAAGACATCAAGATCTAAATGTAACAAGAATATGTAAAGTAGAAGGATCAGGACTTGGTCACCCCAGAATACAGTGTACTTTATGACTGTATGAACAACAACAACAAACTATTTAATAAGTATGTATTAAGATGATTTTTAAAAACGTAGATGTCCTTGACACAGGAGAAATTCTGTGGTCAGAAGTCTGTTGCCATAATGAAATTGCAAGGGATTTAGACCTGGCACACGAGCTCAAAGTTGACTTATGACCAAATAAGCTTGTCTTCCCCCTCGTCTTATTAGATAAAATTACCTGGGTGAAAGATCCATGCTTGTATGCCTGTTTCCTCCCTTGGTGGAAATAAGCCAGTCACACTTCTCTTACCTTTGTAGGTCTAAGCACTGTAACAGCTGACAGAACCAGCTGTTCTCCATTCCTCTCTTCTTACAGGTTTTTCCTGGCAGCAAACCTAATTAAGTTTTGCTTGGATGCAGTTTATGTGGTATTGAGTAAACAACCCCATGTATTTACTAAAGTGAAAGAAAAATCCCTTTGTCTGGTTGGATCATACTGCTCAAATCACAGCTTGGAGCCGTCACCATATCCTATGTAAAATTGCAGAGAAATAAACATCCAAGGCCTGATGGACGATAGAAAACACTAACAAGTATATAAACTTAGCCAAGATAAAGGAATGTGGTGGAAAATGGATGAGGAAAATGGATGAGAAAAATGGACTCTCAGTGGCCATGAGGATTCACTAGAGGAAAGGCTGGACTACATCATCACCAAAATAATTCTTAAAATCTCTTGTGATTACTAGGACGTTAAGTCCACTGTCTCTCTCATTAAGCCAGTAGCCCAGATGTCTGGGAAGAAAAGCAGAAAAGCTCTAAAGCAGACAATGGAACATGCTTTAACTAAAATCTGCCAGTTTATTGCTAATATGGTGGAAAAAGCTTTTTCTAGAGCCAGTGGAACCAACTCATCCAGAGATCTGGCATTTTTCCTCAGGAAGAAAAGAAGAAAGATTAAGTGGGAAAAAAAAAAAAAGAAAATCCTGGAAATGTGGTATATTTATCATAAAATCTGAGGTCCATGCTTTTCCCCTTCAAAGTCTGATATAATTAAAGAATGCAGTGAAACAACATAAAAGCAAAATAAAAAAAAACAGGTAATGATAACAACATGAAAATAACAACAATAGAAAAATGCTAGCTATTGCCTGAAAATTTAAAAAAACTTAATAAACCCAAGGAGAAAATGTGTAAGACAGGGATGACCAAGCTTCAGGCAGGAGTTACAGAGCCAATTGATGTTCAGTGTACATTTGAATTAATGAAAAGCAATTTCAAGCTACTTACTCTGGGAGCTGTACCTTTTAAACTATAATGACATTTCTCCTAATTTAAGCACAAGAGTTCTATAACAAAGCTCCTAAAAGATGCAACAAAATGCAATAATAAAAATGTTGTTCTTTAAATACAACTGAACTAAAATGAAAAATAATTCTTCATGTCTGTTTGTATATGAGAACATTTGTTCCTGCCAGTAAGTGTTTTCCCGGTTTCTTAACTGGATTCTAATTTTAGAGTTGGATAATATCATTTCTGTACATTTATTTCCACACTATCCAAATGCTATTAGTTTGGGCAACAAAAAGAGACTTTTGCTGTCACCGCCTTCCTACAGAAAGGCCTAAGTAGAATATAAAAAATCATTTCATTCAAACGACCTATTTTATAACTTATTTGGCTCTACTGAACAAATACGCACCCTTCCAGATTATATGAGCCTCAAAAGTTCAGACAAATCAAAGGATAATTCTGTTCAGTTATACCAAATGCAGTAGATTATACTAAATGCATTCAACTAAATATGTTCGACGTAAAACCTTGACAGCTCTGAGTACCCACAATAGTTCCCTGTCCCTGCCCCTACATCTTCCTTCAGCCTCAGCTTAACTGTAACCAGTTGTTCTTAAGCTTCCTATAACTTTACATAATTGACCATCCCTCATTTCTCCTGCAGCTTCTTGCAATGCTCTCAAAGCCATATACAACCCAGCTTCCAAATGGGTGTTAAACATGAGAACTAACAGATTTCAACGCATGTGAAGCATTCACTCCCTCACCAAACTGGGTTTATTTCTGAAACTGGCAGTACAACAAGTGGAAATAACATTCCAGAAGATAGTTTGTAAAAGCCCTGTTTGCTGGTGCGTTTGTTTCAGAGTTCAGTGTTGTGACTGGATGTTTAGCATCTGTGTCTAATTTTGGAGTCCTACATCCCCACACTTCAGCTTTATTTTTTTCTTGGGAAGACTCTGAAGGGGAAAATAACAATGTAAAATCAACACCTATTTAATGTTTCCACTTTTAAAAGCATGATTATTCCAGCCTGTCTTCAGCAAAGACAAAGAATTAGTGCATTTCCCATAGTCATATTATTTGCAAGTCACCATATTGTGGAAGCTAGGATTTAAACGTCTTATTCTTTCATAATTTCAAGTTACCTTTCCACCGACATGCAGGTGTGCCACAGCAAACCCAAACTGACAGATATATTCTAGAAGTGAGAACTCTCTTCTCTTATATTAATTTTATCCAAGGCCATATTATTGGAAAAAATCACTTCTGGTCATGACCTAACATGCAGGGGACATGGTAAATTACATATAGAAATGAACCAACATCTGTACCAAAGTATGTGTGGGACTTTACAAGAGCTAAAAGACATGTCCTGGCCACAAGGATTTTTTCAGTGGGTAGCTTTATGAGCAAAGTAATGAGCCCCATAATAGTGGGGGGTGAAACTGATAGAGATGTCTCAGGTCACAAAATTAATAATTGTATTGTCTTTCCTGTCAGTGCTCACCCTTCTGAAGAAAGCCCACAAGATCTAGTCGTATTGTAAACCACACTCAAACACTCAAGAAAGGGCTTAAATGGTTCTTAAGGGCATTTGTGTTATTAACAATTCCACTCTTCCAGACTGAGTAAAATGGAGACCTACCTATCTAGCTGCACTGAAACTTTCTGGAAGACCCATGTATTTTTAATGAATAACATAAGAATTTCTTCCTTCTTTGTCTTAACGAGGTCATAATTTGTTTTTGTTTTCCTTATATATTTTGCCACATGCTATGAAATAAGTCATTTTACCAAGGACTCAGACCATAACCTCTAGTTACCTCTAGTTACAGACCATTCAGCCCCACCTGAACAAATACATTTGTGTTTGTAGGAATCAAAACTGATTCACAACATACAACAAATTTACAATTTACACTAATTTACAACAAGTTCTTGTTGGCAGTCTAAGGTTGCAATCACAAGTATTATTTGTAGGTCCCTGGATGGCCTCTGGATAAGTTCCAGGAAGCCTCCCTCCATCAATACCATGGAGATCTTATGCATACACCCTTGAAGGACTGCACTGCTAGGCATCTGAAATGAAGGCACAAGTTAGGCACCAAACTTAGGCAGATGATATTCCTCCCTTCCCTTTTGCAATTCCTTCTGTTGAGACGGTTGTCTTTAGCCCAGTCACCAAACCACGCAGTGGATCTGAACAGTTCCACGTAAGTGAGTAGATCCAGGCAGCACCATAAGCTTCTCGGTTTGGATGAGCATCCTAGGCACATCTGCACCCAGCCCCATGTCAGGTTGACATCCAGACACATGCATCACCTTTCTTTCCACCTTCCCCTGGCCCTGTCTTCTTGCAGTTTCATCTCCACCAGCAGGAACTCACATACTCAAGTCAGGTAGCTCACACCCATCACGCAGGTTGGGTGCATGCAGAGGAACTAATCCTGTGCCATTTCAGGCCTTTTCCTGCAATACGGGACACACTGGCGTTGCTTAGCCAAGACTTGACGTGGCTTTTAGACCTCTCTAACTACAGAGCTCTTCTGTAGAAGGTCTTTCACCTCTTGAATGCATACCAAACCTTCTTTTTTCCTGCCTTTCAGATTAAGAGATGTAGCTAGAATTAATGGTGTCATTCATAGGTAGAAACAAATTATGAATACCAAAATAAATATCTTTTGTTACAAGTTGATTGCTACATACACAGAGAATCAGAGGCCATGCTTAAAGAGCATGAAAGACAGTTTTTTGAGCAGTTTATGTTGCTTTCTCCCCTTCCCATTTAGGCCTCTTTTTCTCACTGCCTCTCCACTGTTGGCACTAAAGTAATGCAGCTATGCAGTGAGTCACATCAGCTGACTGCATTTTTAAAAAGAGTTTGTCTCCAGCCAGATCATCAAGATGACCTGACTCCATCCATCATAATAGCAGCACAAGGAAGACAGTTAAGCAGGAAATCTGTATTAATAAAATTAGTAAACTATTAACAAACATGTTTCTAAAGCAGCATTCCAAGTGCATCTTAGTTACTGTCTTAGCATTTATGACACATTTTCTGGAGACTAAATTAAGCTTCTTCACAGGCAAGTGTTCTACATTGGCCTACATCGCATTCTGTTGACTGCCAGGATGAGAGCAGGCTCAGACAATAGGCAGTAAGGACTGCAGATGTGCAGGTATTGGCAAATGTTTTTAAAGAAAGAAAAAAAATGTTATTAAAGAAAGAAGTTGCCTTGCTAGCAGTTGAGACTGCTTTCAGACCATGTAAACCAGAAAGCACGTTAGAGTAAGGATCTTGACAGGAGCATGGAATACTCTGTCATTTGAATACCTATACAGTATATTTGATATGATATTTGTGAAATTGTCAGACAGAATTTTTGCCAAAGCACAATTTTTATTTGAGTCTGGCATGAGTTTTCAGGATTAAGTGTCTACTGGCATGGATTTTTAACCTAAAATTTGCAAACTAACTGGCAAGCATCCTTGGTTTTCCAGAACACTGTAAGTAAGTCCATTCCATCTCAGCAAGATACTTTGGTCTGAACTGATTTACTATCCCCTTCTGCAGGAGTATGCCCTCATCAAAACAAATGGACACTCGTTTTGCAAGAGGGATCAAAAGCCCATAGTATACAAAATAAACCTGTTCAGATAGAACATCCCAGCTACTTCTCTACAAGAAGTACTTCAAGCACTCACTGGGACTTGATCAGCATCTTCTGGGACACTACTTCCTTTCAGTCAGTTAAGATTCTCATCCACCTCAGTTTATAAGTGTTGCCTAGAATGACAGGAAGTGTTCTGCAACCCAGTAGCTGTTTCTAGCAACTCCCAGGTTTAGAAATGCTGATTTGGAGCAGACAGGACTATATACCACTCCCCACTGCTTTATCTCATAAAATATTTCTCTCTCTCTCTCTCCTTCCTAACATAGCCAGTAAGAGACCTTTCATTTTACAATCTTTTCTGTAACTATTTCCCATGCAATGTCTTTATCATCCTCATCAAGTGAAGAAGGCCTCTTCCATGTGAACTGTTAGTTAGTTTCCTTCCTAAAAGCATCCTTTCAATGATCATTTTCCTTCTGGTGTCCTATGTAACTAGATTTTTTAAATATGCTGCTCTATCAGAAAGGCCAGCCTCACATTCCCACCTTTTTCCCTTTTACAAATGCTAACACCCCTTTGGTAATCAGACAGCTATATTACGGAGCATACCCACCTGAAATAATCACAAGAAAAAAAAAATAGATTAGACTTCATAACCTCTTACTTGCATTAATCCCTTGAGAAAAAAGCCAGCCAAACATAAAATAGATCCAGGATAGAGATCCAAGTGGATAGATCCAACTTAAAGTCACTTCTGTATTCCTGTAATCCTAGGGTTGCCACGGCTCCTGACAATGTTTATAATCAGCTCATCATTAACTTACATCCTTAAAAATAGTTCCCTATGCATAGAGCTGCCATTAACTGCACGTGGGAAGGAAGGTAAGCTCTACCAGAAATCTCTGGTCTCAGTTAAACTGCTCCCTAAACCCTTGGTTAGGCCCTTCATGGAGAAACCCAAAGTAATCAAAGTTTTACCAAACTTGTAATTTTCCTACTCACTGAGCGTGTGCTTCTCAAGAACAAAAAAGATCTATTTGCAACTTGTCATTTGTGAATTCGCAAATTCGCATGTGCAGTGTTAATTAATTCAGTGTTATAGTGCAGTTATTATAAATACAGCATTCTCAAAAGATTTATGAGGACTCCAGGCAGGTCTATGTATACACACCAAAAAATGTTAAAAGAGAGTGAAATTTTTTTGGGGGGGAAGGGTTGAACTGCAGTTGACTCTGACAGGAGAGGTTTCAGTATCCCTTTTCCCTCTCTGATCTTCCTGCAAACTTTCCAAGGAACTTTAAAAATATATATATTTAGGAAGTATGACCAATGCCAAAGAGTCCAAAATTGTAACACCTGCCATGAGATTAAAAACATTAAAAACAGCAGCATCAACATAAAGATCCTTTTTGTTGCTACTGTAGCTTTTGTTATTTTTCAGCTTTCAGAGTTTCCAGGGATTTGATTCAGGTTGGTGGGATGCTTCTCTACAGCACAGAGAAACTGAAAGATGCCTTATCTTTTGTAAAAAAATTATATATAAATATATATATATTTCCATTGAATCATCCAAAGACCTTGTTATTAAGAAAATACTTGCTTCACAAGCCAGGCAGGAAAATGAAGAATAGTGGCAGTGCTGTATGCCACTTCTTTCTCATCCCTCCTAGAAGAGCAGAGAAACACGAAGGACTTAGTTGACAGGGAAAACACAAAAAGAAAGGACCAACACCTGTAAAGATCTGTTCCTGCTTAAATCCTCTGGAAGTTGCACATCTGAGACCAAAACTGGTCCAACAACTTGATTTGGTAGCAAAAAGCAACCATTTGGTACTTACATACTTTTGTGGTCCCCTGAGTATCAGTGCAACTCCCCTAAAGTTGTAGAAGCCTTTGAGCTATTTTAGTCTATGCTTGAACATGAACAACAGTTATTAGGATGGCACTTTCTGTAGGGTCAGCCAGCTTTGGAGTGCCGAAGAGCAATCCAACATCCAGTCTGAGTGGCCTCATTAAAAGTATCCTGGGATTCCTGTGCACAGAAGACTCTGTGCCCCTGTAAGTTGGTTACCCATGTGTGTGCCAGGTATTGTGTCTAATCCTCACAGCTAATGAGATCTATCTCCAGATCCGAGGCAGGCGCGTTGTTCTCTTTCTTCCTGAACTGACAAATCTCCCAGGGACGTAGCATGAGAGAGCTTGCTGGAATAACTAACAAAGGTGCCAAACATTACTATAGCAACTGGGGAAAAAAACAAGCTCAGTATATATCCAAGCTATATTTTCTATTTCTTTTATCATTCATACTCAATCTTTATGCAACTATACTGCAGTCCTTTGGCATCATAAGCCTTTATATTTATTACAAATAAAGTAAAACAATGTTACTCAACATAATTGCATTTCCTTCCCTAGAGACTCCCTGTGCACGTTCATTGACAGGCTAGCTCCCTTTCTGTGTCAACACAGAAAATTAAACCTTTCTGGCCTAAAAGTGAAGAAGAGTAGGAAGCAGCATGACAGAATGTATAATGGAAACATTCTTTGAATCTAAATCATGTCACTTCTTATTTTTTTAATGAGGTGTTTCATTGTTTTTTACTGTAACTCTCACAGCATTGTAAGGGGCATAAGGGAGACATTAGACATTAACTCTGAATTTTCTAGTTTTCCAGCTTTAACATTTCCCTGGTAGGTGTTTCAGGGAGCATAGAGTATGGATTACTACTTCAATTGCATAACAATTTTTTGTATGTTAAATTCCCCATAATTTTTTCTTCTTTCATTCTTTCCTGCACCTAAATGTATTATGTTCAGCGAAGAGAATTTAGTCTGACAAAAAGAGTGCTAAGGGGTACTCCAATACCTGGAACACCAAAACAGCCCAGGACTAGGGAGCAGACACCAGGATTTCCCCTTTATGTGAGAGAAAGCATGCCAAGAAATTGCCCTAAATGTAGGAAAACATCTCTTTTCTCCATTTTTGAGGTATGGGTTTCAGCACTGGATTCTACTCAGTGTTCTGGAAATTCCCTCTGCCTTCATAATACTCTGGTGAACTATGCCACATAAACCAGAAAGGAAATCCAACAACTTTCCAGTAATATGAGCTTGGTGCTTGTTTTTTTGTGTTGGACTCCAGAGCTCAACAGGAGAAGATGGTGATGTAAGCTCCACAAAGATCCTTTACAATGGCTCCTTCTTGTGGAAAAAAAAAAAAAAAAAAAAAAAAAAGATTTNAAAAAAAAAAAAAAACAAAAAAAAAGCCTTCTAAGGTTATTATAGAGAGTGTTCTTTTTATAGAGAACATTTTCTGGAGGTAGATACATTTATCTCAAATTGCTGTTGATGAAATAATACCCAATTTTTATCACACATTTTATCTGAGTTTTGGGACTGTTCTAATAATTTTCAGGCAGTTCAGACCATATGTATATTTTAAATGGATTTTTAACGTTTATCTTTAGAATGAACAATCCTGTAATCTTGTGTATGGAGTCATCAGCATTTAATCCATTGTGCACAAAAAGCTTTTTTCTGTGTTTGTTTAAGATGATTCTTTCAATATTAATCCTAACAATGTCCTACCCCACTTAATGGTTCTCAAATTTGAGCAAGTGACTTACTAAGCAGAGTCAAAACCAATGAACTCTTTGCTTTTCCTAATTTTTATTCTTTAATAATTAATGGCAAGTTATGATTAATATTTATTTTAAAAAGATAATGTTATAATTAATATTCATTGGCTAAAGTATAAATCTGGAAAAAGACCTAATAGGTTCAGGATCATTTTTAAAAATATAATCTTAGCAACTGGAAATGAGTCATAAAAGCTGAGATACCTTGACTATCTCTGAAAAAACTTCAGAAATTTTCTCTTTTAAAGGCACATGTGTGGTATATGTTATGCTGAAGATAAAGCATATAGCACTAAGAATAACTGTGTTATTGCCTAGAAGTCGAAGCCTGCCTTCAAAGTCAAATAGCTCCTGAGTGATCTGCATTTCTGAGTAGGATTACATTTTAAATAATGAAAAATATTCACCATCTATAACTAAATGCAGTATAATGAGCAAGAGATAAAATTTATCAGTAAACATGAGAGTAATTGGCTGAAGCAACAACAAAATAAAATGCTCCATGAGCAGAGAAAGAGAAGAGGTCTGGAAACATGAATTTATCCTGTGTCTCTTCTCCCTGTCCTGCTTCTCACCCCAGCTTGTCCACTTGCACTCATAATACACCCACTGGGAAAAAAAAAATCAGTGGCTATGACTCATCTGGAGCTGGGTCCACGTGGATAGGCCAACCTGTTATGTGCCTTATTAACCAGGAGGTTGCTATGAAAGAGAATTATAATGACTGTGTTGTGCCTATCTCAGAGGGGTCATAAATTTCTCCTTTATCCTGATATTTATTTCCATTAGACTAGTAGGAACATAAATATCCTTGAGTACTCTACCATTTTTTCAAATCTGGTTAAAATTAGCCAGCATCAAAAATAACTGCGGGAAGGGACTTAGCAAAGGGATCAATGGCAAAAATTATGTAACAATCAGGTTTTTTTAGGAATCCAGGCCTAAATGAATTATAAGTTGAAGCATCCATGCTCCTTTTTATTATTAAATGCATTTACCCATCCCAAATTCATCAACATGAAATGCTCATTAATTCCCAAAATGAACAAATCTTCCACAGCTTATTACACAAGCCCTGACCTTGCAGAGAGCACTGAGTCTGCTGCAAGCCCTGCAGGATTCAGTGGGGCTGAAACTTCTTGGACAGAGACGTGGAGCTGCCTGCCCAGGTTGTTTAAATGACAATATTTACTCAGCTAATATTTCCTTGGTACATTAGCACCTCATAAACTGCAAGTTATATATTCTTATCTCTGTGAAGTACGGAGGCCCCTACTTTGCACAGACAGTAACTCCTAAAGCTACCTCCACCAAGGGAGATGACTAAAAAAGCATTTAGCATCGTTGCAGTAAATTTTCAGATGCCAGGCTCCTAAGCAGAATACATTATTCTTCTTTAGGTGCTTGATTTCATTTATTGTGCAAAGAAGAGCAATTTCAGAGCCAAAACACAGGCATATAGTGCCTTTTTAGGTGCCTCAGGGTTCCCCTTTTGCCTCCAGATGCCTCTGAAGGAAGACACACATCTCCAAACGTTCTGTGTCATATCTCCCTGCTCCATGTCAATGACTTGGTAACAAGGGGCATCTCCACAGGCACTAGACACCTATGTTTATGTATCTAAGTTCCACTGTATATGACTTAAAAAGGAATTCACAATAACCAGCGATCTCTGCATAGATGAGATTTTAACATCTTAAAAAACAAAAACAACAACAACAAAAAAACTAGATTTTGAACTGGTTGCTTATATGATCTAGATGATATTTTAGGAACTAACATCCTTTATATGCTTGAGCTGAAATGATTTGATCTGTCATAAAGAAAGTCTGAGGGATAGGGAGAAATTGAACTCCTTTCTCCCATCACCCAAAGCACTGGCCCAGCCACCCTTACAGCACATTGGCTTGCAAACTAAAAACATAACAACTCCAACTCAGTTCCTATTTCCTTGATTCTTTGCTTTATCTATTTATTTGCATATTGTCTTGCAGGTTCAACTCCCTCTTCCATATTTACTGTCTGAGAAATGATTCTCAGAGAAGTCCAGCATGACAATAAAGAGGAATGTTTTAAAAAGGAGGCTACAGACTTTCTGGGAAGTGAAAGGCGAAGCCACTGGAAGATTGGAGGAAGTTAAATAGGACTCCTTTATGCAAATGCACGGTACCCCTATAGAAAGATCTTACCTCCTTTTGTTCTGGTACCAGGACTGGTGAGCGTTAAATGCACTGGCACTGTGCAGGATGATTACTGAAAAATTTGAAAAGCAAAATAAATGGCGGTCCTTACTCTCTCTAATTGAAACAGATTAGTTACAGCAATTTACTGTCAGGATTAATGCAGCATCAGCCAGGCAGATGTGATCTATTAAATAGCTCTGCTTTTGCCAAAAGAAATTCATTCAGCACAACTGGATTTTATAAAACCTTCATTGCATCTAAACATCTGCATCTAAACATCTACAACTTTATGGAATTTTTTAAATTCCCTTTTCTAAATGTTTTATTACCAGAGGGTATTACAGACTTTAACAGATCTATAAATATGTATTCCTTTATCTATGTCCTCTACTCAGAACACAGATATACTGTAAAGTTTTGCCTAGATCACTCTGGCAATGATTTCAACTTCATCACTAACATGAAGAATTAAGAATGCTACAGTTTTCATGGCACTGGACCTCCATCTAGTGAGAAGAAGAATAGTGCATGCTTCTGGGACATAAAGCCTGCACCATTCTTGTTTCCATGTTAAAAATGCTTCCATAAGTGGAATTGTGTGTAGTTGCCCGAAGAGATGTGGATATCTTTACATAAAATACATAGGAAGGTGTCATTTGTAACTGCAAAAAACTTCTTAATCCCAGTTCCAATTAAATGCCAGTGATTGTTCACAAACCTCAGTAAAGGAAACAGACCTTGAGAAAATCCTACAGTAGTCGGACACGTGTAACAGCTGACATTGTATTGCAGTGTCATGCTCTGCTGTTTATCCAGCTTAAAGGCTTAAAAAGGCTGGTCTATGGGCCCTCTTCCAAGATAGGGAGGTGTTATTACCCCCATCACACAGATAAGGTAAAAACACATGAATTAAGGGCAGGATTTTAGAGGTTTAAAGACTTCCATTATTGTAGAGAAAAGATTTACTGCTACCAGCTTTTCATGTGTTAAGTGCCCAACTCCTCCCAATAGATGCCTGTCTACACCTTTTGCCACATAAGTGCCTATCAAACTTGTCCTGGCGTGCCAGGCTGACAGCCCGCTCTTCTTCCCATCCGGAGGGTCACAGAACTGAGGTGTTAGCATCTGCTGTGCTGATGAGCCAGCAATCCCACCAGGGTTTGCATCGAGGAAATCCTCAGAGCATGTTTCATGAGATCACTGTAAAATTTTCAGAGACCTCTTCTGCACAAAGGACGAAGCCACCATGTGCATCCGAATGGCCTGATTTCTCTGTTGCCTGAACTTTAAAAGTGGCAGTTCATAGGGTTTTGGGGGGTTTTTGTTTGTTTGCTTGCTTGCTTTTTCAGCTGCTGTTTCCAGATCTAGGCATTTGTGTTATTGCTGTGAGATGCTATACGATGGATGCAAGTTTTTCAAGCTAGAAAAAAATCTTTGCAGGAGCCTGCCTCAGTGTTTGCAGACAAGGATTATTTTTTAAGAGACATAGGTATTGCCTATAAATATGACAGATAATGTCTTCAAACATGCTATTTGCTTTAAAAGTAGTTAATAAAACTATATGACATTTTCAAAGACAGTTTGCAAGAGAATTCAAAACATTGATGTTGAATTAAATCCACTCCTACTTTTCAAAGCCAAAATTTGAACATATGCGCAGATTCTGTTCTAATGGCATTAGATTAATATTTTATTGGAAAAAACAAGTTAGTAAATTCCTCCTGAACACTGCATATGGTTTTGGTCACTTCATCTTGAAAATAACAGGAAAGTATGAAGGAAAGGATGTCAGAGATTATGGAAGATGGGAAATGGTTACCCAAGAGCTTTGGAAGAGATTCCTTGCAAGGAAAAACTGACTATGTTGGACACTTTGATTAAAAAGGACACAACTGAGAGAGGATACAAATGAGTATCCTTTAAAACAGAGTGGGTGAATAAGAAACAATTATTGACCACATCCCTTAACCCAGAAAACGGACGATGCTCCCTGAAACTATTAAGAAGACCTTCTGAAGGAAAAGCCTGTTCACACCGTTTAGTTAAATTGGGTTTGTCTAGGGCAACTGAAGACAGTGTTTCAGAAGCAGCCTCCAACGTGGGTGGTTTTTAACTTACTGGTAGCAACAGCTGGGAGAACATAAACAGGAAGGATTACCTTATGCATGCTCTCCATTGTATACTTTTCATGAAGAAATGCTGTTTTACCAAATGGTGCTCAGGTTCTCAGCTTCAGCAGTGTCCCAGAGCCAGGCTGCAGGCAGTGGGAAGTCAACATTGTTGTGTGTGTGCAAGAAAAATCCCTCCAGAAGGTGTTACTTTAAAAATCATTATGTATGGAAGTAATCATGACGTTAATTGTTGTTTCTGGAGGCTTATAGGGTGGTGTTTGCTTCTTTGCAATTTCAGAGTTGTAAGCTGAGGATAAATTGAGATAGGTCTCTGAAAAATGCTCCTGGTTCTTCCATCCACAATCATTTAAAATACATCCCTCTGCAGATCATACACACATATTGTGTACTGCAGCTATGACTAAAAATAATACAGTGAATGAAACTGCTGGACTTGTGTAACATTTGTCAAAACATTCTGCTTTATCTCTCCTTTTCCACATGACAGAACTTATTTTCCTCTGGATTTAGCAAACCTGATGACTTCTATTTTCAGATTAGAGATCTAGACCTCATCATGCCATTTCTTTGTGCAAACATTAGCCTTAAGATTTTCTGTTGTATCCTCCAAGTCAAAGCCTTAAGACAAATCAGCTATACAGATTTGCATTTCTGAAGGAAACGATATAGAATGGTTACCTGGGATAGCAGAAGACTGGACTTAACAGCTCAGGAGGCTTTTTTCTGTTCTGTGTTGCTGATTTCTGTTCTAGTCAGCATGAAACTTCAGCCTAAAAGCCTTTATCCTCACTCCATACTCTCCTTCCCTTGTGTTCCTTTTAGCAGCTGAGATGGCTTTCTGAGTGTGACATTTGACCTCTACAGTGATGGCAGAATGGCAGCTGTACTGTCCTTCATTCCCTAAATTTAAGGAGTAGAAGAGCTCTGTAGAGTGCATTGTTCAAGGTAAAAATGGGTGAAAGAAGATCAGACTTTGTGGTAAATGGTGTCTTTATTTTTGAAGAGAGTGGGGCTTCATTAACCACTGGCAACTTTCTGAGCTTGGCGTGAGGGAGGTGATCCCCCATGGTGGCCAGCAGGCAAGTGGATTGCAGAAACTGGTTTCTGTGAGTGCAAGAAAGCTCCACAGCTTTCAGGGTCAATAGTATCAAATTTAGGGCTGGGGCCTGAAGTCAGGCACAAGCCCATCAGTTTCAAAATGCCCTTCAGGACTATTGCAGCATGGTGCCATCTTGTGCATCTTTGGGCGGGGCTTTAGGGAGGGTTGGCCAGGCTTGCCACCTCCCCCAGATGTAGCTGGACCTCCTCCACTGCACTCTCACCAGAACCCCTCCTGGTTTTATGTACTCATTTTATAACTTCTGAAAGTGCTTTTACAGAGGAATGGTATTCGTTCTGTCTTACCCCCTTCTTTCTGATGCAGAAATAAAGTCCAGCTGCAGTTTTTCAGTTCCTGGTTAGTATCAGTTTCCATTTTCACAACCAGTATGGCAAGAAAAAGATGTAAAATCTTAATTTTGGAGAAAAGCAAGCTGACATTCCTCTTTCTGACTCTCTAAGGTTTCTCCAGTCATCCTGGGATTTAAGGAGCTTTTGCAACCCTGCTGCAGCTCAGGAGCAAAACACACAGCATAAATGGGACAGCTCCATGCAGGTTTGTTCAATTCATTCAGGTGTTATAATATTAAATATTTATAAAACATTTAAGAGAGATTTACAGGACTTCTATATGTAAAATAAAAGTGTTTGAGATGTGTATGTATATATCACTAAAATTGCCTCTTTAAATAATGAAGACAAACAGCTTTTAAAAGAGTACTGAGCATAGGTGCGTGCAAATTGGACATAGGAATGCATAAACAAGTGTCAGATGTGTCATTAGTGCCATGGTAATTTTTTCATCTTCTCTGTTAACTCCCTGGATGCTATGAAGTCCACATAAGCTTTAAGAAGCTTCCAATATTATTGTCAGTCACAGACTTAACAATCTCACTCAAAATAAAAACATTGAAGTGGTATGCTTCTCTTAGTTGAAAAAAAAAAAAAAAAAAAAAAAACTCTGTAATAGCAGGACTTTCACACCACCAGAGTTACACTACCAATTGCAATTTACACCTTCCCCACTTCCCTCTCCTAATTTAAGACCTTACTTTTGAAGGCTGCATAGAGGTACTAGATTGACAGCAGCTTATTAACAGGCAGAACACAAAAGAAATCCAAGACTGGAAACAGTGGAAATCAGATAGAAATGCTGCAAGAACACAAAAATTTCATACACAAAACTACAGCACTCTACTGATTTCCTGAGGCTTCTTGCACCTCGTTGTTATGCCTTTTTATGTGCCTTGGCATGTCTGCAACCACCAGCATATAAAAATACTCATGTATATTTAATAGAGGAAAAATGTGCTGAAGTTGGAGTACTTTATATAAAAAATACATGTAGACCTTACCTTGAAACTCAAAGGACTATGACCGCAAAGAATCACTTCTCATGGAAATGGTACCCTAAATACGAGGTTCTTCAGTCCACACATACAATTATATTCTGCCTTCTGTTAGGCATTTTTGCCTTGTGAAGGAGTAGGGAAAACTGCTTGTAAATTCACACACATACATATACCCCCCACACACTGATCTCACGTGATATCCTTGTTATTCTCTGATGATCACCCATTTCTAGTACAGCTCTAATACTTTATTACTTCTTGAACCCAAAATAAAATAAATTATTATTTCCTTCCTTTGGTCTGCATATATATATATATATATATATTATTTATTTATTTATTTATTTACATTTATTCTATGTGAATGTATCATTCTGTATTATTTGCTGTTTTATATAAATTTCTTAATTATTATGCATCTATATATTTGCCTAAAGCAGAAAAAATGATGTTTTTTGTTGGCTATGTTATTATCTTTTTCCTAGCATATGCAGTAATTCCTTCTCGTATGTTTTTAAATTCCTCACTAAATTTCCTTTGTCCACTTAAGAAGAGCCACTCTTACACACAGCAGGCTCAGGTGTGGATTCCTCACAACTATTTTTAGGATGCGCTTGCACTAAGATTAATGCCATTCATTCTCTGGAGGCGTCTGCCTTTCTTCACTGATTAAATTGGCAGGCTGTGTGACTAAGCTTCTAATTTAGGCATCTCGAGGCCGGTTTTAGGCACAGGCAGAGCTGGCAGTTCTCTAGGGTGCTGGCCACATAACCTGCTTATCTGGCATCAGTAAGAAAAGCAGCTCCATCCTTACCGAAAATCTCCACCTCCACCACATAGTCACTAAGTGACAAGTTATTTTGTCCTTGGCCAGGGGACAGCAAAACTCGGTGTTGCATGCCCTTCAGGAGAAGACCTTTGTCACTTTGCATAGACATCTCAAATCGGCTGCCTGTCCTATTGCAGCTTCCACATCAGCACCTCCACCTGTGGCTTCAATTCAATTCACCTAATAAAACTTTGTGTATGTGAAGAGTCCACCGGTACAAAGCCCACCAAATAACACAAGGCTCCCCTTCTGACATTATGAGTCATGAAGATGTAATTGCTATCACAGACAGGAGGTATTCTGTGTTTTTTTCCACTTCCTTTATCCCAGATCTTAATAGAAGAACCATACATCTTTTTTTTTTTTTTTTTTTTGGTCCATTCCTTATAACTATGACATTTGTCATGGATTTTCATCCTGTCTTACTTAGATGATTATTAAATATTCCAGAGCTTTATAGTTCAGACACGGATGGTGAATCCTTAATCTTTTTCTGTTTTAAACATGAAAAGAACAACCCTTCAGATCCCTTGCTTCTTATCCATTGACTCCTTTCACAATATACTAGTGTATATTCAAAAACCCCACTAGTTGTCACTTTCAGAGGAAAAGCCTGAAATATTTATATATTTTTTTCAGACTGTTTTCTCTTCATATCACAAATATATAGTTAGTCAGTTAGTCAGTTAGCCAAAACACAGATTTTAGTATCTCGACCATGAGGAAAATACAGAAGAATCTTTGGTCCATAAGTGATATCTTTGTTGTATTTTGTGCTATTCAAATATTTATACTATACATGTTGTTGCAATAGCTAAACATCTGTCAGGGCAACTCCTCCGTCTTTCTTTTTATGGCTTGTTTGGCAAAGTCTCTGGATTCTAACAGGAATGATCTGCTGGCCTGGAAATCTTCTACTGCAGATATTTGCAAAATTCATTTCTTCAGCTTTTTTTTGTTGTTGTTGTTTTGTTTTGTTTTTGTTTTGGGGTGTTGTTGTTGTTGTTTTTTACCTATTTCTCAAGTTTCTGTTCTCCTCTCTACTCATCTTCAAAAGACCTATATGAACAATAGTGCAGCATCGTAGTAATTGCCTGTTGCCCTGGATTGTCCTGGTCAGTCATCGACTTAATGGCTTGATGATCTCTTCAAAGTGATACAGCTTATCCCATATGTTGCACAATCTGCATATTGACTTCAAGTTCACGTACTGGAAGGACAGTCAGAGGCATGACCAGGTAGGTGCCAAGGTTGTCATGTGTACCTTGAAAAGCTTTCAGAAAATAGTGAGGCTTAAGATTTTTGTATCAGTTTGAATGTGGAGGTCCCCCAAGACATCAGTGACCTCTAGTATGAATTCTGTGGAGGCCATCATTTGTTTCTGTTCTGACTTTGATTCTTAAGAGTATAAGTTCAGGAGAGAAAATGTCCTTTGGAGGGGAGGGCAATATTTTCCTTTTGAGAGTTTCTCTTTAATAATTCCTTGTTTGACACATGTAGTGGGGTTACGCTGCATTAACTATTGCAGCATAAGAAATGAGCAGAGATGACTCAAATTAACGTCAGTCAGACCAGGCTGGTTTGAAAAAGAAAAGTATTAGAGGTCCACAGAAATGAGGGCCTCAGGAAAAGTAAATATGTGGATTTCTCTGACACAAAGAACAGTTGCAAACTGTAACAAATACAACAAGGAAAAAAAAGTGCATCACATAGTGAATCCGGAATCCGAATGAATCACACACATTACATGGACAGCTTGTTTGTAGCCATGAAAGGCATTCTTCCTATTACAACCCCTTGCTGACTCCTTGAAACACTGTTATTATTTCTGCAACTCAAAACTACAAAAACCTAGCACAAACTGGAAACTGCTGTATGTTTCCCCTCCCCCATTGAAGCTTAATGTTACCTAAATTTCGATAATCTTTAGATTTACACTATGTTAGATTACAGTATATTTTGAAAACTAAAGCCTTACAAGAAAACCAATGACTGTGAAAGCTAAAATACCTTGAAATAATAAGGCTGGCTCCTGCTGGAACACTGAGATTCAGCACTGCAACTGTGTGAAAGCAAATCAAATAATCACTTTGGATTGCCAGCAGATCAGGACTCCCCAGCGACTGCCTTTTCAATTTCTCTATGGGGAACAGCAGATGGAAAAAAGCTGAAGAGAGCAGGTTTGCTTTCTCTGCCCACTGAATAATTTCCTTCTTATGCCTTTTTGTCTATCTGTAGCTTATAGCTCTGTTTACCCAAACTGATTAGAGCTTTCTGTCAAACAGGAGCTCAGAGGAACAACAGAAGGTCATGTATATTCTTGCTGATACAGCCACCTGTTGTCTTGCCACATACCCCATTTATTTACTGCTGACTCGCTCAACCTTTCTCCCTAAGCCCAGTGATGCCAAATGGGACCCAGATTTCCTCTTTTCATTTTTACTGTAGCAGTTTCTGTTGAATGGTAAAAGCTGACTGTCTGATTTTGTAATCTGTCTGCTGGTCCTGTCTTAACCTTCCTCACGAGTTGTACCACTCATTATTCAGATGGGAGAAGAACATAGGAGAAACCCAAAGACAAAGCTTTGGTCCTGGACTGTCCCACACTGAACATTTCCTCCCCCGACACCCAGGCAAAATTTATTCAGAACATGAATCCATCACTTAAAATTCGCAGAAGGCAGTACTTGGGTGGCATGAAAACAAAGAAGCAAAACAGGGAATCAGGGCTCATGGATTAGCTTTCCTTACCCTCCTGTTACTTATAGGAGGCACCTCGTCTTGTGCCGATAGCTTCCTGTAAGTGACAGCTCACAGCACAGTGCAGGTTTGTTCGCCCTGGTTACCTACAGGGTTTGCCAGACCTTGTCAAGCTGCACATGGCAGCAGCAAGGCTGTGATCGTATCACAAGCGGCTGATGTGCAGTCAGCTCCGCTAGGCTCCGCTCCCCGCATGTTTACATCAGTCCACAGCAGCCACGGACGAACATCAGAGTTTTCTGATTCAATCCATTTCTCAGTGTATTGCTACTGTCTTCCTTCCTTCTGTATATCTCTCTCCTTACCCCATACCCTTTGATTCAGCATAGCATGCCCTATGGCACCATTTTCCCAAGGAGAAGGAAGAAGTGCTCGATCTGCCTTGATATTAGGAAGAAAGAGGCACCATTTTCTCCAGAAGGCAATCCTGGCTTACTCATTAAAGCTATGATAAAGCATCAAAGAAGAGTGAACAAAGAAAAATCTTCATGGTCTTACCTCCCACCACCTGCACACACCATACAAGAGGCGTGATGGTGGCAGGGCTTTCCAGACACTGGAAATAGCTTTGAGTCAAGTGCACAGCCAGAGAGGCACAAGAGAGGGAGCAAGGCAGGTTATTTATAATTGCTGAAGATGCTTCACTATGGCAAATCATCTAAGTCCCTGGTTTATTTTCTGAAGCAACTTGGCTCTGCTAGAGATTAATTTTCTCCACAGGACATTTTGGCAAAGTCATTAGAGCCTGCTGAGACTCTCTGGACTGCCAAGATCCACACTAGCAAGCATCTCCAATGTGCTGACATTTCTAGGTCGAGCTAATTCTGAGATAAGATTTTTACAGAAAATATCACAAGGCATTTCAAAAAATGAAACACCTAGGTTTTTTTAGAGTCCCTTTTCTGCAAAATAGACATTGTCCAATTATGTTGAAACTTTTCCAGAAAAATGTACCTCTGGCTACAGATCCACTCTACCTGCCAATTTCAGATGGAAAAGACTTTAAAATAGAAAAAGAAAAAAAAAAAAAAAGAAAGAAAGAAAAAGAAGCAATCATTTGTTGATTGGATGGGGTGAGACAGCCAGAACTAGGCATACAACAGAAAGCCATTCACATTTTATCTTTGGACTTAGTGTACAACATCTGTAATTTCACCCACTCTAATTCTGAAAGAAGGTGAGGAGCAGAAAATAATATGAAAGACTCGGTTAAAGATAAGTTGAAGGAGGCATGGGCACATGCCTCTGGCTTTCAGGAGAGCTCAGGTGAAACACAAATAACTATTTCTGTGGTCTTTTACCATAGTCACTGTCTCCTACTTTTCAGAACAGCTGGATGAACTGAGACATATATTCAAAAGTTTTTCCAAATTGCTTTCAAACTCTAATTGACTAAGCCTCAAGACAGCTCATCTCTCCAGTGGACTTCCTCCATGAAGAAACCATGTTAATTTTTATTTCCAATAATAAAAGTGCTGTTTTAGTGTTTTTAAAGTTTGTGGCAGGACACTGTCTTGTGTTGCCAGTCTTCTTTTGTTACTGCTATCTTTTGTTTTCTGATAAGCTGCTTTACCTGAAATAGCAATTGGGCAAGCACCACTTGCTAGGGGTAAACATTGTTAATAATACCTGCAGGCGAAGGATTAGGCTGGCTTTAGTCAGCATCAGCAATTTCTTTCAGAAAATCTGTGTTATATGTTCTGTCAGGTTATATTCACTATTTGAAGGCTTTTTAGGAAGCAGAGCTCAAATTAGACTCATAAACATTACAAAACATTGTGATATATTAGAGAGAAACCCAGAAAAAATGACCTCACTGAGAAGAGGGCAGGGAGAGCTCAGATGGGCTGGTAATAGCCAGCTGCCCAGCCAGCCCATGCACAGCTCTGGCTCAGCTGGGGTATGTTCTGGCTGCCATTTAGACCCAACACTTCAAACAAAATAGGGGCTTCAGCACCCAAATGGCTTGAGCTGGCTCCAAGGAGCTTCATGGTTTCACATGGACTTGGTCCCAACTCCATGCTATTTGAGGAGAGCTGCAGAGTAATACGCATTTCTTTTCCATTACTATGCCAGTTGCCTACAAGAAACCCATCAAGAACACAATTTTTCTGCTCATAAAATGTCTGGACAACATGAGGTCATGTCTGGGATAAATCCAGGTAAAGCACACCAGGACAGAGCAACAAAAGAGATTTAAATTGTAAAAAAAAAAAAAAAATCTATACCACCTATCTCAAGGGCTAGGATTACATTTATCACTCTGAGGTTGCACGCCATGTCTACCCTTCCAATGAAATCCCTACAAGTCTCTGACAGGAAATCTTCTCTCAGTTATGAGATCCGTTTAAAATTAGAGCACCAGGTTTCAGTCACTGCAGCCTCTCTGGACACCTCCTTCCCACCCAGCCAGACGTGAAATTCATAAAAGTTGCCCAGCAAGATGGTATGCAGGAGTTTGTTTCCACTAGCCATCTCCCACAGACTTCTTGTGACCCAAACTGTAGGTCCTGAAAGGACATTCCTGTTCCCATATGTGGAAGGCAGGCAGCAAAAAGGTTCTGCCTAGGGGTATGTCTGTCTGTGATAAAACACTATTGATTCTGGGAGCAAGGACAAGAGAACTACCTTGCCCTTGGGTGATACAGGCATAAAGGACACTCGCAGGATACTGGCCCTGCATAGTGCCCAGTGCCAGCAGGCTGGCTCTGGGGTCCAGGGCAGTTCTGAGTACCCTGTCCTCTTCATCCCAAGGCTTCCCAAAAGGCCATGGCATAGTGCATACCATTCAGAACACTGGCAACCAGGTTATTAGGGAAAATCCACCAAACCACATGTAAGCATCCAAATGCATGTTCCACACCAAGGAACACCAGGCTGATAGCCTGGCATTATCACTATTCCTTCGCTGGTAAGACAAGGTCATTAGTCTGGCACTGAATCTGTGAAGAAATACTCATGCACTTACCCAAGGGATGTTAGTGTTCATAAGCAAGCCATCCTGACATTCCACCAGCTCCTGTGGTAGCAGTGTCACGGTAGCTCTTGCTGCTTGCATAATGAGGCAGCCATCTGGGGAGGCTGCAGCAGACTGGTCTGTAAGCAGCCCCTGCTGAGCTACAGAAACTTTGTTTGACCATGACTCTTTTGTTTACCCTGAGATGGTAGAAGCTAAACTCAAGATGATGACATTGAGCTCCTGAAAGTTTGAACGGAGGCCTCAAGGTTGGCCACAGCCATTTTGTCTTGCTGCATGGGCACCAGCTCCCTGAATGCTGTGTCAAAGAAGAGAGGATTTTGCAACCCATGCTGGCAACAGTAGGCAGAGTTAATGCAAGAGGTGTCGGGGAGGTGATGCAGACAAGCTGGGGGAGATGTGTGGGTAGAAAAATGTATGCTGGTGAGACATGAAAAGCAAGTGAAACAGAAAGATGGAATTTACTTCTGCCAAGCTTTGCACCAAAATGAAGCAAGCTGGAGATGAATGACTGTGTGTAAGGCAAGTTCAGAGCGAGAACCCGGCAACCCATAGTGCCCCCTTCAATGAAAAAAGGCTTTTTAAGGTTTATATCTAATCCCACTGCTAGAATAGCAAAGTACTCAAGCTTCCCAGAAGCAAGAGAAAGGAAATTGAAGAATTTCAAGCTCTAGTATAATGAAATGCACTTCCCACCCACTTAGATTTAAGATTGTGAATCAGTGCAGCATTTATGCAGTTTCTGGGATGGAAGGGCATTGTGGTGTATCTAAATCAGATTTCTGAGCCAGTGGTGGCAGATGGACCTCAAGAGAAAAAAAAAAAAAAAAAAAACACACACACACGGTCAGATAGCTAAAATAAGCAGATATGTTTCACCGCCTCTGTTTCAGTGATGGTGTCACCCTCTGTCATTGCCAATTCTAACAAGACTAGTAACCTCTTTAAAAAAAGCGACACATGGAAGATAAAAATATCAAGAGCAGAGGTTGGCTAATTTTGTAGCTTCACAGTTTTTGCCCAATTTGCATCTTCTGTATCATCTGTCTGACACTTTGACACACAGCATACACAGAGACTGTACTGGCAGTCTAGGAAAGCAACCATTAAAGGCTATCTCATGAACATAATCATAAAAGATTACATTAATAGAATTTAATTAAAAATGTGTGGCAGCCATACTTAATGATGACCTCAATTTTAAGGAAAACTATAACAGACTGAGAATTTGTACAGTTTTATTTTTATCATTAATTTGTTCTATTAAAACACAACAAAATAAGTAAATGTGGTTTTGGAAACTCTTTTATGTATAACAATCTTTACAGAGGATAATTTCATCCACTTTAAAAGTTGCTTAATGTTTCCCTGCCAAGGAAGCATTTGTTTTTCTCATTCCCGCATTGGGAAGTTCTGCACTCTCACTTTCTATTAAAAAAAAAAAAAAGACTTTCAGGGTACTGCAAGTGCATCTGCTTTGATTTGGGATGCAGGTGACAATCCAGTCTTCACCCAAAGTATGGGCTTTAATCTGAGAGATATAAATCACTCCAGCATGATGCCAAACACTGCCGGTGGTTTCAAGCAGAGGAAAAATTAGTCCTTTCCATGTCTAGGCTAGGTGGTGGCATTAATAACAAGTAAATTTAGAGTTGCATGGAAAGCAGAAAAGTTCAGTCAGCAAGAGGCAAACCAGAATAGCTTATAAGTTAGAAAGAGATATGCACTAATGTAACATTTTTAGTTTCAGAGACTTCCAGTTACAGAAATTGTCGTAGTCAAATACGTCATCACTATTTTATTCAATGCTTAAGATAAAATGTGGCAAAAAGCATCCATCTGTTCATCTTTAGCACCCACCCAGCCAGAATCTATACTGCCAATTTCTGCTCAGAAGTACACCAGGGTAAACCAGTAATAACCACTTTGACAGTAATGTATTCACTCCAGGTTTAATATAGAATCAAATTTGCTTCCTGTATAGCAGTTCTCAGAAAGATTAAAAAATCTCCCCAGAGCCCTGCCTAATACCTCTTCTTAAAAAACAGTGCCCATTATCTACAGTGGTGTTTAAGTCATTGTTTGGCAGTTAAGAGTAAACTCTCTGTCCACTGTTTAACTGCTGGGCAAACTAATTTAAGGTATCACAATTGAAAAAAAGCATCATACAATGCTACAGTCTATTGAACATGTAGAAAAAAAAAAATAGGGACTTTCCTTAACATCTGGTTCACTAATTAAAAAACATAACATCTGTGTGATACTACAGGCAGTTTTGAATGTTTTTTCTTCAAACGCCCATTTTTTACCCTATATGAAGCAAAACTGTACAGGGTTAAGGTTGCGTCAGTCTTGTGAACCAATATCTACCAGTGTCCTCATGGCTAGTTGACTGAATATTTTCTCTGAAGCACAAACCTTTATAGATGTTCTAAAAGCCCTTCTTGACTTCAAAATAATCCACCTTGTGTTTCAATTGGCTTCATAAGCACATGAAACCCCACATCAGACTTGCATTGCTTGTCAGATATTATCAAGAAGAATACTTTGGGCTACAAAGATGGTGAAGGGTCTGGAGGGCAAGACGTATGAGGAGCGGCTGAGGTCACTTGGTTTGTTCAGCGAAGAGGAGACTGAGGGGAGGCCTCATGGCGGCCTGCAGCTTCCTCACGAGGGGAGCGGAGGGGCAGGCGCTGATCTCTGCTCTCTGGTGACAGCGACAGGACCCGAGGGAACGGCATGGAGCTGTGACAGGGGAGGGTCAGGCTGGGTGTCAGGAAAAGGTTCTTCACCGAGAGGGTGGTCAGCACTGGAACAGGCTCCCCAGGGCAGTGGTCACAGCACCGAGCCTTCTGGTATTCAAGAAGCATTTGGACAATGCTCTCAGACACATGGTCTGATTTTTGGGTGGTCCTGTGTGGACCAGGAGTTGGACTCGATGATCCTTGTGGGTCCCTTCCAACTCAGGATATTCTATATTTCTATGATTCTAAGAAATTCTTAAGAAAATTTGTTTTCACCCATCTTCTGAGAATATCTGAATCTTTGTCCTACATTACTCCACACTGGCAGTTAGTGCTTTGATTCACAGAGCTGCCAACAAGTGTTCCCATTAGGATAAATTTGCCTGGATGTTAGAGGCCCCCTGGAATATTTTGAAAGAATGAAGGCCTTTTCCTGCACAAAGTCTAAGGCCAAAATTCTGCCTGTCCACCTCCACTCTTTTTTCAAAATTCTGTAAAGCCCCTTTATTCCCATCTCAAAGATGGCTTAGCACATTCCCAGTAAGATAATGTGCAGTTCTGTTCTCAGTTTGAACAGATGATGTTAACTAAAGGCAAGGAGTCTCATTACAATGCATCTAAAGATAAACTTTTTAGCCCAAAGTCCTCACTCCCTCATTTATACTTTTCCACAAGAATTCAAAAGGTAAAATGTTAAATGATGATGTGCTGCTTAAGTGGAAGTGCACAAAAAGCTCTGCACCTCTAATCCTTATCGGAGTCTGCAAGCTCCACAACAATGTTGAGAGACCTTACAGTATGGCTAAAGAATTTGTGATCATTTGCAATCACCAGGCAAGGCCTGTGATAAGTACGTTATTTAGCAGAAATAACAGCATGAGTTTGTTCTTACCTACATCATGTTCTACGAAAAGCCTTAGGGAATCTCCACTTCTGGAATTTTCTTATGAAAGAGTAGCTGGATCTTACTATCAATTTCTGAGAATATTAGTGGTTGCTGAAGGCCCTCCTCTTCTTGGACCTTGACATCTCTAATCCAAATGACCCATTTGGACTCAACCAATAATCCTAATTAGCGTTTTAATTCTATTATCTAACTTTCAGGATTTGTCAATGGCAATGACATTTTTAAATGTTAAAAATTTATCTACTTGTATTTGTAGTAAATGAGTGCATCTCAAATTAATTGTTGTATTTTCTCTTTGGCATAGTAGAAGCAAACATCAAATGAATTTCGAAAATGGATTGATGTTAAGTTTTGAAGAACCACCAGTTAATTGATGACTTTAGAAATCTACTTTGAAACCATTAAACATATCCCCTCCAGATCATTTAAAAATGATAAAATTCTCTTAAGCCTAAGTATTAAAAGCATACAAAATCACAGCTACCATTTTACTGATGAAACTATAATCAAGGGGAAACATACAGCATGACCAGTGTATTCAGTGAGGTTAAAATGGACCTGGAATTGACTGAGATGCTTTTTTCCTCATACCTATAAACAAAATAAAGGAAAGGTAAAATATTTCTTGTCTACCCTCAGGTTTCCAGTGCCAGTTAGTTAGGTTAGCTGGGATAACAAAATAGCTGTTGAAGAAGTTTGCAACCAAGCCATTGGCACCACCTTAAAAATAGGAAGATGGCCATATGAAGAAGTGGAATACATGGAAATGAAGCTGCAAGAGCTCTCTCTAGTTTCAGTTTTGCTGTTCCTGGGGAGAGCTACCTGCCCGGAGACAAGCTGACCTTGCTGCAGTATCCAGCCTGCCTCCCAGGGCCCACCATAGGCAGCAACTGTTTTACAGCCTCAGTCTGTTGCCTTACTGGAGATGCCCTTCTTTTTTTCCCGTGCCCCATGTACATAGTAGACCCTGGATGTGGCACTGGCGTGGATTTTATTCATATGTAACAGCTTGCTTGGGAATGTAGCAGAAGTCAGCGAGCCCCATTTTGGCCTGCAAGCAGCAGAGGAAGCAGCAGTTCCATGCTCCAGACAGACCTTGCAGAGCAGCGCCCTGATGGGCTGCAAACACAAACGCCGATAAGCGCCAGTGTTGGTGGCAGCTTCTTAAAGCTTGGGAAGAGCTCCTAGAAATTCCTCTTGCCTAGCCTATGGGCTTGCTGGGAACAACACCATACGCTATGACATTTGACAATATTTCTGCCTCTTTAACATAGCACCAGTAAGCTGGACAGAACACCACAGTCCCATAGTACAACACAGTAACTACTACAGTAGCCATGTACCACAGTACATTACAAGCTGTGCTGTACCTATACTTAGGTCCCAGACAGCATCTAACTGCAGGTGTCGCAGTCCCTTTTGACTAGACTGTGAGGACAATTCTCTGAAGGAGGAATTGAAAGGCTGATTTGCTGCAGGTATTAAAATATCCTTGGAGGGGGTAGATGAAAGAGAGAAATGCTGCTGGACACAGCTTGGAGCTAAGAAACAAACCTTTAGAAAAGCTTTTCTCCTTCTGTATTTTATATTACTAATTATTAAAAAAATCAGCCAAAATAGGATCATATACCAGTACCATAACAGGGAGTTGTATATAACAGTCTAATAGTAACTAAATAGCGGCAACAATACAAGTACTAAATTCAGAATTTGATGGCAGCAATATTGATAATAATCACACAGGAATATCTGCCTTAACAAAAGCTTTGACTTATTTTTTAATTTGAAAGTCAAAATCTTATGGTAATGGTGCAAACATGAAACAAGTTAGCTGTAGGCAAAATTAATGGAGCAAGTTACCAGAAGAAAGCAAAATGTGACAAGTCATGAAAAAAAGGGGGACGGTGAGTACCTGCAAGAGTTTTCATATGGATCATGCCGGGGAGTGAGAACTGTTACCTAAAAACCTGGGACTAACCTGCAAGCCTTAAGTAATAGCCCTACAGGAGAGGAATGGAGGCATTCATTCATTCTATCACTCACACACTTAACCAGAAGCAAGAGGAGAACGCTGGCCAGCCAAAATTTGACCTAAAGCAATCTACTGTCTCCTTACACCTCTGAGTATACAGGTTTCTTGCACATATTCAATACTCAGGGGGCAATTCCACGCAAGATACCTAATTTATCTGCCCACATAGGATTTGATTCAGTAAAACCATATAGTAAATGCCATGGAATAATCACGGTGTAGTTTTGTGCTTCTCTCTTTTTAAAACAACCTTGACCATGGGAGTAAGCAAGTCACATCAGACAAGGGAGAAAAAAAATGAGCTTCATCTGACCATACTTCAGAGATGTGACAGGCCCCCAGGCTAAGTTTACCCAACTCTATAGTCACTGGAAGCAGACAGACATTTCTGGAGAATGACTCGTTCTCCCAAAATAAGTTTCTTGGATGGAAGGGATGATTCACCACCTGAAGGTACCTAGAGAGCATATGGAGGTAGCTCAGATTAGATGCCTATCTTATTGGTGCTGAAAGTTAGATAAAATGAATCTCTAATACAGTAACTACCTGATAGTTCTTAGAATCTAGATAAAAAAATACAACATAAGATACATGAATTTGTCTCACTCTGATAGACCTACATGGCTTTTCAAAAACTGACAATAGTTATAGCTTATTCTTGACAGAATTCAAAGCAAATGCCATGAAAAGACATGCACCAAGCAGGTAAGTGCAGTAACAAGGCACCATTTTTCTGTTCCTTTCGTTTCTCACATTACTATTACAGAAAGGAGACACAGTGATTTTGAAGTGTAGTTATGTTCAGGAAACCATAATAGGTCCCATTATTACATTTCAAACACAAACCTGCTAAAGCAATGTGCATTTTGCTATAAGACAAAAAAAAAAAAAAAA